>QANX01005372.1:0-48645 GCA_003254975.1 Ochetophila trinervis
ATATTTCAAATATAAAATTTTTAATATTTAAATTTTAGAATATAAATTAAAGAAAAGAAAATATAAATATATACAAATTTGCGACACAGGGCGTCGCTAAAAGTATCGTGCGTTGCCATAGTCAATGAATTGGCGATGCTTTGCGTCGCTAAAACCTCTTTATATACATATATATTGTAACATCCTGTTTTGAGAAAAATAGTAAAATTTTCAAGTTTGACCTTAAGTGGGCTTAGGGTTGACTTTTTGTGTGGTTGTGTTTCGGCTTTGACTGTGGTACAGCTGCGTAGAGCTAGTCGATATGAGTCTGTAGACTAGTAATACGCTTGATTCGGAGTTAAGACCGAGAAGTTATTGTCATTTTAGTGTGAAAGGCTTTTCAGTATTTTGGCAATGACTGATATTTATGGGTGAGAAATGACCATTTTGCCCCTGTCTTCCTCTTCAAAAATTTGCCAAATTCTGGGATTTTCTCACGCACACTCGAAGACCCCCCCCCCCACCTTCACCGCGCCTCTCCTTCCCACTCCGGCAGCCACCGCGTCTTGGCCAGAGCTGGCCGACAACCACCCCTAGATCGAAGCCGGCGACCTCCTCTTCCTCCCCGTACCGGTGGTTCGCAGTGAAAGCACCTAGATCGCCGGAAATTGCAGCGAAACCGAGAGATCGTGTAACCCGTGCATAGTCGCGACAACACTTTTGGCCTGCCAGATCTCACTGTTCCGGTGGAGTTAGGGAGCGTGCTTGGTACCGTTGGAAAGCTGGTACAACGATCTACATTTTGATACCGAGATTGACCCCGGAGACTACCGTATCACATCGGAAAACGGCCGCAAAGTCTCAGAAAAACCACATGCGACAGCCACCACCTCCACCTAGATCTGCTCCTTTTTCCGGTGAGTGGCACGACACAGCCACCATCACGAGCTTCAGACCACGCCGGCGACTTGATCTGCAGTTGGCTGAGCTCCGATGATCACCCGACATGCTGCACGCGCCGCCCCAACCTGCTGCGAACCGTGCTCATGCGCCGATGTCGTTTTGCCCGACCGCCGGCGAGTGGTGGTACACCACCCGTCCAGGAAGCTTTCTCTCGTGTTGGTGAAGCTAACCCAGGTTGTTCCTCCCTTTTTCTCTGCCATTAACCACCTCAACATACTCAATCTTTGGCCGGATCTTCCTCCTTTCGGCGGAGCCACCGGTGGCAAGTGGGTGCTCACCACCCGACCCAACGCGTTCCTTGAGTCATGGGCAAGCTTGTTGTGCCGTCAATTTGATCCAACTTTGGTTGGATTCAAAAACGCCCAATTCTGGTTGAGGTTCGATCTTCCAGGACCGATTCCGACCATTGGCTGGGACGAATCTTGAAATTGAAGGTAGATTCTCGTTCTTTGCATCTTCAATTTCGTTTCAGTATAAAGTTTGTTGAAATCGGACTGGAAACAGGAAAATCCATGTATTTTGGGGCTTTTTGCCGATTTAGGACATTTTTGTAATTTCTGAAAATATTGGGACATTTTCATAATTACTGAAAATGTTGAGCAGTCTTAGTAATTAATATTTTAATCTTGTAATTGGAGACTCAGAGGACTCATCTGAGCCTTTTGTTAGTTTTTCGGTAATTAAAATAATTTTCGGTAAATTATTTTTAGGTGTTCGTATAGGATCGAGGGCTGAAGATCCAGCAGGAGCACGCTTCAGATATGTGAGTGCATTTATTTTCTAAACATTTTGGGATTACATATTATTATGATTTAATCGCATACGATTTGTTTTGATTGAATTTTCTTGTGTATTTTAAATTATGCTTATTAAATATATTATATGCTGATTTAAATGGTTGATGATTTAAGACTATATATGCATTTGTGATTTTAATGGAATTGATATTTATATGAGATTTGTGTTTTAAATGATATTTGGTGATTTATGAAATTTTGGATATTTTAGCAAGTTTGTAGAAAATGGTAATTTCAAAGAAAATTGAGGCTTTTGTGGAATTTAAGAAATTTTTGGGGCAAATTTTTGATATTCGAAATATTTGATTGTTTTCCGTAAATTTTGTTAAATAGAATATTTTACAAAATGGTTTAAAAATAAAAGGATTTGAAAAATTGATGATATGATGGATGATTTTAGAAATGATTTTGAGAAGTACCACACAGTATCGAGATGTTGATTGAGATGTATGATTATTATGCGCGCTATTATTATTATTATATTATGCCATCCTCTACTGCAGACACGTGTCAGGAGAGAGATGATGAGGATCCTGCCATGACGGATTTGGGACACCGGTTTATTGTGATGAGTATACCCCCCTCCCCCCGCATGTGACGCTGTCAAGACGCTAAGGGTCACAAGGCACGATACTATGCTATGGTACCGGTTTGGTTTTATATTGGTTGATTGCTGATTTTAAATTGATGGTTATGATTTCATGGATCGTGGTCCATGGCCTTTGGTTTTCGGATTGTGACCCACTTGCTTGCTAGTTATGAAAATGTGTTTGACAATCATTTAAATATTTATGAATTGCATTTATGGTTCTAGTGATTGATACGTGATTTCAATGATTGTTTTAATTTACGTTTTTGCCCATAAACTGTTTATAGTGATTTAATGATTTTGGGGATAAAACCGAAGGTTTTGCGAAATGATTTTCAAAACGGGGAACTTTTCAACTGAGTGACGTGAGGTTTGAGTGAAAATAATTTTAACTACTAAGCTTATATTTTGTAGTTACCTAGGAGCACTCACAAAGATTTTATATCTCACGTTTTGTGTTTTTAACTTCGTTCCCTAGGTCCTAGCTGCAGGTCCTCGTGAGCTACCATCGGTATCGCATCCACATATCACATTCGCTTATTGCTTCCGCTACTGCTTCTTCTCATGTATTAGACCCTGTTCCTTTTATTCTGTTTATTGTTGGATTTGTGTTATTTATATTTTTGTCAATCTCACTTAGTGGCTCTGACATTCCCACATTCTCCCTAAACTGTTATGATATTTATTTCAGTATGGCTAGTTGATTTGTTGCGATGCATATCTTATTTACACATAATGTCTTATTTATTGTTTTCTTGTTTATTTAACCCCTTTTCGGAGGAGGATTCTGTCGGCTACCTCAAAGAGTTCTGGTGGAATCTTCCTCAGGCGGGGCCTCTTCAGATAATCTGGATGGATTTTCGGGGCGAGTCCTATCATATATATATATTTTATATACAAATATATATTTAAATATTTAATATGTATAATATATATATATATATTTCATTTCAAATATATAATACAAAATTATAAAATCCATATATATAAATATAGAATGTAATGTATACGTAATAATATACAAAATATAATTCTATATATATAGAACTAAGATATAAAATTTTATATCATATAAATTATGAGATTTGCATGTTTATAAATATATAAGATATCATATAAAATTATCATATAATATTTATATGATATATGTGTACATATTGTTATACATAAATATAAATAGTACATATTGTTATNTACATAAATATAAATAGTACATATTGTTATACATAAATATTTATTCATATATCTAAATGCACTTTAAATGTATATGGAGAAAAAACTACTTAGCTATTTAATATAATGATTAACATTCTTCTATCACTTTTGTACAGACGGTGAAACAACGAAAAAAATATTGAATGCGGTTATTATGTGAAGATGATCATGTGGGACATCATAGTAAATAATGCTATTCGAAAAAATTTAGCGGAGATGATAATAATTACAAACATTTTTACATAAAATAAGAATAGATAATTATTATTTGATACTTATTTGAACTATTTGTTTGGTCTGTATGTGTAGTGAACATGATGTTGTTTGGACCCAGCAGTACATATATATATTTAAAGCAAAATGGATAGCTGTTTTGCTTCCATTTATAACATCAATGTAAGATATGATATTTCAGTTTATATATATATATATATATACTTTTAGACGACAAAAACAATGTTGTATTTAATTATTGTATTTATGGAAAAATATAACTATTTATAATTTTGTTGTTCGCATTATTTTTATATATTTGCATTTTTTTTCTCATTTGTATTTTTTATTAGTAATTAATTCTCATTTTTACTAAATTAATCATTTACAATAAATCATTTATTATTTTATAAAAGATAATGAACTTTAAATTTGTTTACTTTTAATTAATAATATTTATACATTTAAATTAATTTTATAAAATATTCAAATAAGATTTTAATATATAAACGATTTATTGAGACTCATATTTAATGAATTATTCAGTAACGTCTTTATATAGGAATTTGCTGCGGTTTTAAAAAAACAGCATAAATATTTAGAGACAAATTTCGTTGCCAAATAGTGTTATCAGCGACGAATAATGGTGGCATAAAAAACAATTGGAGATGCATGTATTGCCAATTGTGAATGATAAAAAGGGACAATTGGTGACGCATGCGTCGCCAATTGTAGTTTTATTTATGACAAAATTTTGTCGCAAAATCAATCTAATTGGCGATCCATGAGTCTCCAATTGTCTCTTTTTTGTGACAAAACACGTTGCCAATTGTTTTGTTATTCGCAACGCATTCGTGTCGCGAAAAATAGATAATTGTGACGATGTTGATGCATTACTGTTTTTTATATTCGCAACGCATATTGTCTGTCGCAAATATTTTACGCTTTTAGTGATAGTCAATTCTGCAACACAATAATTTATGTCGTTGTTTATAATTTACGACGCTATTTTTGCATCGCCTATTAGCATTTTCATTGTAGTGTTGGTGCATGCATTGAGCCCATTGTTTTGTTGACCCAAAATAGCATTATTTTTTCGAACACTTTTTTTTGGACAATTCATCCATTTCGTAATTGGAATTAATAAATACTTCTGCGAAAACAATATACTTCTTATGCTATCTTCACTTCCATCAAATTCGTCTAGAATATTAAATGTGAAAAAACATTAATATTTTTCAATTTTATTAAAAGTTTATTTGTAGACATATATAGCTATTTTGTGTTATTATTATAATATGTTCTTGGCAAATGATTGAATTCATGCTTCATAGAGACCGGATGAATACTATTTGCAAATGGTTACGCAAGTGTTGAAAACACACTTGCTAGCTAGTACACTTCGGTGAAGGTGCTGGACAGTCATTATCGTTGGCACATGTCCTAAGCAAAGACATAGAGCTAGCTTCCACGACTGGCATAAATTGCAAAGTTACACCTGCATCCATATATATATATATATATATATATATATATTCCATCATTGTCATTATTAGCCAACAATTCTACAAATTGACATCTATATGTATTTCTTCTACGCGTATATATGTTCACGGCGAACTCATCCACCATTAATGTTGTTGGGACATATAAAAGAAGAATTTAGACAAACCATCCAAATTGATGAATGAATGTAGCCATTTTATAGTGAAGATGTTGCCTCAATAATATAAAATTATATATATATATATATATATATCACATTAATAACATATGTATGGAGTTTGTTCCATCTACTAATATCTTTTACAAATAATTAAGACTATGTAATTAAAATGATTTATGAAAACTACTGGTCAAAAACATTATTAGATGAGACGCTCTCATACATAGAGAGAGAGAGAGAGAGAGAGAGAGAGAGAGAGAGAGACTAACATGCTGTGGTGCTAGAAGAAAAACCAAACTCATGAAAGATACTTTCTCCATATTTGAGAGTATAGAATAACTTTATTTTTTATCCGTACAAATTATAAGCAGAATATATGTGTGAATAATGAATAATATCCATACATATTTTATAGATGCGAGTAGTAGATGCATGGATAGATGTCTCATTTATGTTGTAGGTGGAAAGGTTTTGAAAATAGTAAATTTTTTGCAGATTTGTTCAAATCTGAAAAATAATATCTAATCTGCATTAATTGCATTACTTTAATTTAAATTGTGAATATTCAATTTTTTTATTAAAAGAAATTCAGTATTAGAAATTAATAATTGTCACTATTGTTAGATGAGATGGTAGTTGGTAACTCGTTGTTTATTATTTATAAATTTTGTGTTTTTTACCTAATTAATTGTATGAAATTTGTTTATTTAAATTTTTTTGTTTGTAATAGTTAATAATTAGTAGAGTTTGTTATGCATATCAATTAACTATTAGCTTAATATATGTGTCAATAATGAATAACATGCATCAACATTTTATAAATGTGAGAGGTAGACGTCTCATTTATATTGTAGATGAAAAAGTTTAAAAAATGGTAAATTCCTATTTGTTAAAATCTGAAAAATAAATTATAATCTGTGTTGCATTACTTTAGATTGTAAATATTCAATTTTTTATTAAAAGAAATTCATAATTATATATGTCATTATTATTAGATAAGATGGTGTTTAACTCGTTATTTTTAATTTTTTCTTATTTAATTGTATATAATTTGTTTGCTTTAATTTTTTGTTAGAATTGATAATTATTGGAGTTTAGTAGGCATATTAATTAACTAGAAGTATAATAAATGTGTGAATAATGAATAATATGCATGCATTATTATGGATAGGTGTGTCTCGTTTATGTTATAGATGGAAAAGTATTAAAAAGGGTAAATTCTCTGCTTATTTGTTCAAACCTGAAAAATAATATCTAATCTGCATTAGTTGCATTACTTTAAATTGTAAATATTTAATTCTTTTATTAAAGAAATTTATTATTAGAAATTAATAATTATGTCATTATTATCATATTAGATGGTATTTGGTAACTCATTATTATTATTATTATTATTATTATTATTATTATTTTGTATTTATTTTTCCTATTTTTGTTTTGATAAGACCTGTCCTGATAATTTCCCCAAATTATCTCGGACCGTTTTAAGAAGATTCCATCCAAGTTTCTCCAAAATTTCCTGAAGGGTCTTCCTCCAAAACGAGTTATTTTTATAAAAGACAATAAATACAATGCATGAAATACTAAGTGTAAATAAATAAATACATGCACCATAATTTACAATAAATAAATACAGGAGAGCTGTCATAGCTAACTAATGAATGAATAATTCAGAATATTAATTTGAAGAATAAGTAAGAATGTGGAGTAGATGTTACTTTTTACCGTGGTAAATTTATTATTTTCAGCTAACATAAGTAAGATAAGATATATCTCAGTTTATAAGAAATTATATTTGCCCTTTGAAATTTTTTTCTTTCAAAGCTTTGCGGTCTCTCTTTTGAAAAGGTTTCTAATTTTTTTCTTTACTATAGTAGATATTTGATATTTCCTAAAATACATTAAAACAAATCAAAATTGAAAATAAAGAAAAATCGAAAGTAAAGGTAAAATATATATTTCAAATACATTTACATTCAACTAGTTTTCAACACTTAATCACATATTGCAGCAGGGGTAAAATTGTAAATTCAAAGTATTAAAAACAAATCAACAATCGTTTGATCATCATTTGATCAAATAACACAATAGCATTCAAAATCAAGAGAACATCTCATAAATCCTCGAAGCTAGGTCTTGTCTCCATTTCCATAGGTGAAAAATAAACAAAGCCATTGAGTTTCGTGATTTAAAACATTCTATAAAACACATGAATTATTTGATCGCTACTAGATTAAAGAATCATATTTTGAAGTTATCACAAGAAATCATCATTTCAATTCCATAATACCTTCTATTGATCTCAACGTCTTGATGACATAACTAAGCATGGACATTCCATTGTCCCATAAACATTTAGACAAGATTTTTGTCATCTCACTCTAGTCACATAGCCGTTATCCCCTATCTTGGCTCGTGCACTAGCAAAGCTCTTCAACTTTCAAGTCACGTAACTATCTGCTCATATCTTGGTTCATGCATTAGCAATACTTAGTCACGTAACCATGATCCCATCTCTTACTTCATACACTAGCATAGGATAGAACTTCATCTTGTGCATACTACAACCATTTCATATCAAATCACAAGTCTATGAATACATGGCAACATGTCATGTTATATTTGTGATTGCAATATTATGTTTCCTCCTCTTTTTGCTAAATCTCCCCCGAAAATGAATAAAAATTACAGCATCGGTGTGGTACCTACCTGAGACACTCCGACGCTCAAGTCAGTTCAAGAAATAAGAGAATGTATTTTATAATTGAAAGAGCAATTTTGTGTGTTTCTCAATAATTTCTGTGTGATTTCTATGTGTTCTAGAAGAATACCTTCCCTTTCAGTTTTCACCTCTTACTTATACATTTGTGTCATCTCATGCCTTTATGATCTTATAATTGTCCATTGAATGCTCTTGATGATAATTAATAATTTCCATGATTGCCGAATTATTTGTGTTTAGAACATTTATAATTGGCGCTTCACCTATTTTTTAGCACGTTATAATGCTTCGGAAGTGGCATTTGAGCTTCCTAGACATATATTCAAGATTCCTTGGATAGTTCTGAATAAGGCATGCATTTAAGATATCTCAGATAGTTTCGAAAAAGACACATATTCAATATGCCTCAGAAACCTTCTTTATCCATATATGACTCGGACTTCCGGGCCACCTGTTACGATCGGAACTTTAAAGTAACTATGAATGTTCAAAACCTTAATCACTCCTTCAGAAGGTTAATGTCTTCACTCCCTCATAAGGTTAATCTTTTCAATCTCTCGGAAGATTTAGTGTCTTCACTCTTTCAGAAGGTTTTAATACATGCATCCCACTATTACGGACAACTTAGGCTCACCTTTGAAAAATATCTAAGACTAGCCTTCGAATATGAAATAGTATCTACAATTAGCCCCCTACTCTATGAAGTGACGAGTCAGTTCATGGAGTTATATATGTTCAAAATTGAATCCGTACATCCTTTACTTTAGACTAAAAAGATTAATATGAATCCTCAGCCCAATTGAAGATCTCAGCCTTAAATCAATCCTAACCCTTGAGCCTTTCGTCGAAACAAGCCTTCATTCTGTAGAAGAATTATTCCGATAGGTATTCAATTTTGTGCCTTAAAGTTCTTCAAACTAAATCTTGACTATTGAACTCACTTGTGGCTGAATTTCCATTCGGAACTCGTCGAAGCCATAGAGAAAAACACTATTGCTCCAGCCAAGCTAACTATCAAGGAATATCGGAAGAACCTGAAAGAACTTCGAGGTTGCTCTAAGCCTTGGGTTACTTAACATGACGTTGACTTGCATCAAAAGCACTGGACAAGATCAAAGAATTGGATGAATATGCCTTCGGACTGAAAAAATCTCTCCAAGAGACTTGTGACGCCTTTTAGAACACCAGAAGTATAGTCATTGACCGTGATGCCAAGCTGGAGGAATTTGCCTAGACCATTGCTGGGTTCGAGTCCCAAAAGCACGCATGGGAAGTAGAAAATAAGAACTGGCTCGGACAACTCAACTCCTTTGAAGACTGGCTCGAACAACTCAACTCCCTTGAAGCTAAAGTTGAGGAAGTTGTCACCAAGGGAGAACAATATGAAAAGTTCAAAGAGCTCATTCAGAGAGGACGGATGAACTCAACTTTCTGAGCCTAGTGACAAGGAGATGAGATAATTCCATATAACAACATCTCCTCCGACAAGAGCATAAGTTTTGAGGACAGTGACATTGAAGCGTGTAGTTCAAGCTAGTACTTCAACTCAGCCTTCACTCCTCAGAAACGATCATCCTACTGCTGACAAGAGCCCAGTGTTTCTTTTTTTTTTTTAGATTGCTGACTCAACCAATAACCGAACTTCTTAAATTTTGAGGAATAAACTTCAGTGTTACTGCTTGGAAAGCTACCTCTGAGCTTACTTAGCCTAAAGAAGCTCTTGTCTGAGGAACAACTTATCGCTGCCCGACTCAGGCCAAATCTGAAAGATATACCTATAGGTATTCCCTTACCCCTCGGTTGAACTAATGAAGGTGTCAATACATGATTGGCTCAGGCGTTGTATTTATATCTCGGGTTATTGACACCTGTAGTACATGAATTATATCAGGTGTGACAAATGGGTACCCAAACTTTTTTGTTTTGCATTTTAATACCCGAACTCGGAAAACTCTAGCACCGTTCATACCTATTCTCATTTCTGTTCGAAAACCACCGTTACGTTCACGTGAGGTGCATGTGCTGGGGCATCTGATGTCATTTGATGTTATTTTTACCTGTTTATAAGTTTTTTGCATCAAAAAAGTAAGAAGAAACCGAAAACATCCGTAACAATGGAGAAAGAAAAAAAGTATGGTTCCTCCTCCGATTCGGCCTCAATGCTTTCTGATTGCGATAGGCTCTCATTTTTTTTCTCATTTTTCTTATTTCTCTAACAAATCTTATGGAAATCCATAAGTTAGGGCACAAATTCTCTCATTTATTCATAGGCTGGCATGGATGGTGGAACTCAAATGTTGGATCCAATAATGTGCTACTATGGAAGGCCTAGCATACAAAAAACATCATGGACGAAAAATAACCTAGGAAGGAGATGCAATGGGTGTCATATGTACACAGTTAGTGAATTTTGTTTGCATTTTTTGGTTTCTAGTTATTATGATAAAAATATTTACTATAATTTATTTGAATATATATTTTTGTGGGTTGTTGAATAAAAAGAAGAAATTGAAATTGAGGCATGCTATTATGTGTAATTGTATGTATACAAAAATATAGGTATTAGTTCTTAGGTGTACAGAGGATAAAAGAAAATAAAAATGTATCATTGTATTTATATCAGGTTAGGTATTAGTTCTTTGTTCATAATTTGTTTAAGCTCCAATGTTGACCTGTTATTTGAGGACAGCTTAGCAGCAGACCTTCCTTTTGTGGGTTGCTGAATAAAAAGAAGAAATTGAAATTGAGGCATGTTATAATGTGTAAAGTGTATGCATTGTGTGTAGTTATGGTTTGGGGGTTTAAAGTTGCAATTAGTTTCTTGAACAACTGTGTGTATGGCAGTATGTGAAATTGTATGTGTTAGCTGATAGTGCTGGTTTTTAGGTGTGCATAGGTCTAAGGTTTATGCAACTGTATGTAATTAAGGTTTATTCAATTTTTTATTTTCAATTATTGCAGGCCAAAGGTAATTGTGGTTGTGGTTTTTTTTTTGTGGCATGATCCACCAATTTGTCAACGATCGTAACAAATAATACTAGGATTGTTACAAAGCATGTCAAAGAAAGAGGAAGAAATGCGGTTCCTTAGAAGAATAGTTTTTGTGCTCACTATTGGTTTTATTATGTCTTTATGTTTATGTTATCATTGTACATCCAAATGTAAATGTGTTTAGTGTAATTTAGTTATGAATGGACAAGTTTGTAAAACTCAAACCAAAGGTGTGTATAGTGTAATTTTGTAAAACTCAGGTTAATTTTAATAAGGTTTGAACAAGTTTTATTTTGCATTGTATTTTATGTTGTAGTATTTGTATTAATATGTACCTATTGGCTGTTGGTACTTTACCAATACCATAAAAGTACACAATGTGCTACTCAATTGAAACTAACTTATAATGCTGGAAGTATAATAAGAAGCAAATAGACAACATTTAAATTCTAAACAACCTTCCTCAAAAGGAGGTGTTATCTAGGTGCAAAAGCAAAACCCTTTGCCCCAATCTACAATCAGCCTTTTAATTCTAAACAACCCTCCTTAAAACAGTTAAAGCAACTCTCACTATCCATGTGCTCCATTTCCCATTTCATTGCATTCCAAACCACTCCCAAAACTAAACCCAACTTATTCCATTGTTATGCCTACCAACTAGTACTCCTTTTGAATAAAAGTTTCCTCCAACTCACCCATTTTTAACCTACAACCTACACAAAAAATCCGGTTAAACAATTACTCTCACCCTCTCTGTTAAGCACTTTGTTCACTAATATTTCCACCCCCGAAGTACACATAAACTTTGGTACCATTTCAAACTACAATTTCAGAGAAGATTAATATGATTATAATATTTATCATTTAATACACAAAGTAACATTTGTGTACATATTGATTGTTGTAATTTACCAATACAATTCATAACATGCTAACACATATCAATCCATAGTTTGAACTCAACATAACTTTACATACCTAAATGAAAGTACTCAAAATATTACTAACACATGAACATATTCCTAATCACGTTAATAAGCAAATTGTTACGTTCGGCCATGGTTCTTGCCATCCAAAATGATGATTCCAATTTTGCCTTCCTCCTTTCAAAATATTACTAACAAATGTACATATTCCTAATATGTTTAAGAAGCAAATTGTAATGTTCGGTGATGCCATCCAAAATGCTTTTTCCAATTTTGCCTTTCTCCTTTCATTTGTTATATGCCTCTTGCTCTCCTTGCCTACACAGCCAACAATACACATATTTCTCTAATGGGATACAACTTATCATGTCATTCTTTATAGGGTTTAGGTAAGACATCACACTCACTTGCAGTTTATCCAATGGGATCATTATGATTGGTGACTGTGACACTTCATCTGGTGCTGCACTTGATGAAGCAGCTGCATATTTTTGTTGTCTTGATTATCTTGTCTTTTCTGAGCTTCTGGTGCATGCTGGGGTGCTGGTGGTGCCTCAGTCTCCTTGAAACAAAAAAAAATCATTTCGCATATACAGTATCTAATAGTCACATATACATAAATAATGCACTACCTTTCTTTTTCCTTTTTTTGGTCATCTTGATGCTTTCCCTTGGGGTGGCCGAGTTTCTGGTGCATGCTGGGGTGTTGGTGGTGCCCCTGTTGGTGTTGTTGTTGCCTCAGTTTCCTTGAAACAAACGCACACAAAAATTAGTGTCAGTCTTGCAAAAATTGTAACTCCCTCTAAATAATCCTAATACAGATGCATCTATCACTTACCTGAGTAGAAGATTGCCTCTGAAACATTCTGCAGAGCCTAGCATTGTGAGTTAGGTCTCCACACTTGCTACATGTCATTCTTAGCTCTGTCCTCCTCAATTTCGTACCATCGTTGATCTTTTCAGGATCCCTCATCCTCAGTTTCTTTGGCCTCTCGAGTTGCTTATGAATTTAGGAGGGTGCAGATGGGTGAACTGAGATTGTGGCCACATTGCTAGCCCATTCATTGGGTATACCATAGGGATGTAGGCCTTCATGAATGCATCTCTTTTATACCAGGGGTGTACGAATCCCACTGGATCCATTTGTCTTGACAATATGGCAGACATGGCATGTGAACATGGGATTGCAGTTAAGTTCCAATCCCTACAAGAACAAGTGTTCTCCATTAAGTCCACCACATATTGGCTGCCATCAGCCACTCTTAATTGGAAACACAAGTCTTCTACCCAGTCACATATACACAGCCTTGAGTCCCATTTCATCTTCTGTACAATCTTGCTAACCTTTGGTTCAGGCTGCCCATTCCACCTCTCAATTGATAGCCTTCTTCTTGCCATCCTCTTCATCACATACATCCATAATCATTCTAAAAGGGTGATAATAGGCTTGTCCCTTATAGGCAATATTGCCCCATCGAATGATTCACTGATATTATTCAGGAGAATATCACATTTGAGCCTTGTATTGAAGTGAGATCTACTCCCATGGGCTGGGGTTTCCAAATTTAACCACTCAAATGCCCCAGGAGATGGTTTCTTAATCTGGGCCATCTCAGTTTTGAATTTAGGAACTGTCCTAGCCCTTGCAGCAGCCCACACCCTTTGTCGTAATGCCAAAATTTTGAATTGGACCCTAAAATTTTTATACAAATGCATAACACAATGCCTGTGGTATGCATTTGGCACTAAATCATCAAGTTCATTGACTAAACCCTTTTGTTTGTCAGACATAAATGTTTAGCCATGACCATCAGACATCTTCAAGTCCTCAATTAAAAACTCTAAGAACCAGGTCCAAGAATTCTTGCTCTCAACCTCTACAAAAGCATATGCAATTGGATAAATAGAATTATCTGCATCTGTCCCCATTGTCGTAAGTAATTGGCCTTGATGTTGCCCTTTTATATGGCAACCATCATGACCAATTACTGGCATGCATCCTTGAATAGACCTTGTCCTACACGCAGCCAAACATACATACACTTTTTGAAAAATGGTCTTCCTCCCTTGCAATGTGCTTTTCACCCACACACTTGATCCAATGTTAGACCTTTTCAACTCTTCACAGTATGACCATAGCTGCTCATACTGTAAGCTAGCAAATCCTTGTATAATACTTAGGGCTTTCCTCCTAGCCCTATAAAACCTAGTTATACTCATTTCGAATTGACACTGTTGCTTGACAGTTTCAAAGGAAGCACCATATATCCATTTTGGATCGGCCCTAAAGTTAGCCAAATACTTCTCAACTAACCACCTAGAGTTAACTCCAGGGTTTTCCAATACCTTCCCACATTAGGTATGCTTGTCTACGAAAGTCTTTATTTTATAGGTGATGCCATCCCTCTTAACTGAAGCATATAATAACCAAGCACATTCAAAATCATCAGGACATATTCCTCCACATTTGACCCTAACTCTCCTTCTGTCATTACTAACAAACTTGATAACTCTCTGCTGTTTGATCCCATGTTCTACTACTGCCTTCCTAACATCCTGAACACAACTAAACATCATCCCTAGTTTGAACTGAGGATCTGCCATGTCAGTCTCTACATTGAACTTAGGCCAGTGCCTGCGCCTCACCCTAACTCCATCACCACTACCAGAACTACTCATACTATCCAACTGATCCCTCTCCTCATATTCTGTTTCAGCCCCATCATCTATGTCTTCATTTTCCAAATTCACTGGCTCCTCAACATTTAACCCACTCCACTCAACATTTAGATTCAACATTTGTGTCAAATGCAATATCATCATGTTCTTGATCATATTCTTTTTGTTGAAAATCATAATCACTTTTGTCATCCCTATCCTCACCCAGATCACATGGAATCTCATCATTCCCACTCACTTGCACTGACCCTAGACTCTCAGGTGGTTCATGCGGTTGGGATTCATTTTGGTTAATTTCTGAAGGGGCTGGATGAGGCTCGTGTGGACTTGGTGTCTCAAAAGGGGGTATGTGATTTGTTTTTGTCTCGGAATGGGCTTTAGGTTGTGTTTGGCTAACAATGGGGGGTTGGAAATCAATTACATCAATTTTCTCTAGTTCATGTGTTTGCCTAACAGAAGGGGGCTGGGCTAGACTGAGTGGTTCATGTGTTTGACTAATAGAAGGGGGCTAGGCTAGACTGAGTGGCTCATGTATTTGGCTAACAGAAAGGGGCTGGGCAAGACTGTGTGGCTCAGTGTGAGCTCCAAGTTGTGTTTGGCTAATAGAAGGGGCCTGTAAATCAATACATATTTGGCTATTGGGGTGGGGTCTTATATGTGGCTCACATATGGTTAGCAATACGGTATCTGTTTCACCAACATCCTGGACTTCGGGTTGGGCTGGTGGTGGGAGTGGGGGTGGGGATGGGGTCCAAGGCCTCCTTGATGGATCTAACACAACTAAAGGGGATGCAAGTTCCAATTTTATGAAGTACACCTCAGCCCTATTGTTCTTATAGAGGTGTGTGCTCATCAAGATCACCTCTTCATCACCAAAAATATACAATAGGTCATCATTATCTGAATCTTTTCCAGAAAACCTAAAAAAAGCACTACAATTGACCCCATACCGTAATTGTTGACCTAATTTATGTATAACATAGTAGCACATTCTATTTGGATCACAATAGTCCATGTAATCCACATTCCCCCTACATATACATCTTTTCCCTTCCTTCTTTCAAAGTGACCACCATGGTGCACTTTGATACTAAACAAATTTGATCCATCAGCTGCAAAGTGCACCAACCACTTTATCAATAATCATGCAACCCTAATTAAATACATCATGGATTTAACATTACAATCAGTCAGCTAATCTAAAACCTTACATTAATTCCACCACTAATCATTTAACATTACAAAGCATGTTCTACTTAATCTAAAATAATGTAAAACAATAGGTAACCCTAATAAAAAACACATATAAATGCCCACTTGATACTTCAGGTACCTACCACAGATGCATTTATACTTTACAGTTCAAGTACCTGGCACAGATGCTTTTTCTAAAGCATACACCATCAAATTGAACTAAAAAAAGTTGAGGTGTGGACCACACTTTCCACTTTCACAATAAAAAATTCATGTGTGGACCACACCAGTCCAAACAACTGAACCATTCCACTTTCTAAAGCGAACACCAACCACAGAACTCCTAATCAAGTGTTATTTTCACACCAACCACATCATACATTTATCAATACAAACCACGGCATACATTAATCAACTATTTTTTCACACCAACCACAACATACATTCAACATATATTAATCAACTTTAGTCAACACTACCAACCCCTCTCAAACCCAATCCCATGTAAAATCATATTCAAACAGAAGGAGAATCAAACCCTATAAAAGCATATTTAGGAAAAGTAAAGCATAAACCCTCATCAAGTGCATTCGAAACACTTTTCAGAATTTAAATCTAAACCCTAAAACTTTCAACCCTAACATGAAACACAATTAGAAACACAAGAAATTCACACAAATACACTTACGATAGGTTAGACCATGGTCTTCTTCCTCATCAGTAGGCGCCATTGAATGATTTTCCTCGCCTTTCTTTATTTTAGTTTTGACTCCAAAACTCTGCGTCCCCGAAATCGTAACCCTAAATGTATGTTCGTTCAATTGAGATGCAGGTAATCGAATGAACGGAGAGAGATTAATGGAGGATTTAAGAGACAATATGGTATTGAACGGTTACAATTTCAGAGATTATCGGATAATCTCAGAGATTAGGCTTTTTTTTCCCCCAAATTTGTTCGAATAGAGAGTTTGATGGAGGGGTGAAACATCAAATGACATCATATGCCCCTGCACATGCGCCTCATGTGAGCGTAACGGTGGTTTTCGGACAAAAATGAGAGTAGGTATGAACGGTGCTGGAGTTTTCTGAATTCGGGTATTAAAATGCAAAAAAAAAAGTTTGGGTACCCATTTGTCACACCTGATATAGTTCAAGTACTGCAAGTGTCAATAACCCATATATCTCTACATGTACTGCTATGCCTCAAAGTGGGGGGAAGTTGTGATGCCTTCTCATGATCTTTCTGATGTTAGCAGTCCTACTTCGACCCATCCCGAGGGGAGGTCATTGCCGACCTTCAATCCTTTTGGCCACCACAGGCATATCTTACATGCACACCCAAGGCAGGCCAGTCGCCACCTCTAAATTGAACTACCCGAGCGAAGACTTTGTCTTTTAATTGTTGTCATTCATTCTAATTAAGGTTCTTGATTTTTTTGTGAAGTGTTCGGATACCATAAATTTTGAAGTTATCAATAGAATTCACACATGCATTTGTCGGATCCTTTTAACTGTTTGAGATTCTTAACGAAACATGTTCATTCTAATTTTTGCAATTTTGTTAAGAGTTTGTATAGACATAGTATAAAAATGATATAGTACCTGAACGTAACGTCTATCCGACCTTTAAGTTGGAAGGTTAGAACTTCATGATACTCATACCTAATTTTAATGGTAATTTCTTGCTCATGATCTAGCACTTACCAATTTCACTAGGTGCCCTACTATGAGGGTCACATGCAAAACCGTAAGCACGCCCTTTGTATATGTGCAAGGTTCAAAACTTAGCAGTCCGAGACTACTTTGTAGTTTTTCCACGATAGAGGGTTCGCTTTCCAACATGTCTGGTTCATAGTTTTTCCAGTGCAAAACTGGCTCGTAGTTTTCCCAGCTGTTTTAGTTCATAGTTTTTCCACACATAAATGTGGCATTTTTTTTTATTTTTATACTGAGACAATGATTTACCTGATGCAAGAATTTACACAAAATATTTGCACGCAATGAAATGAAAAAAGGTTCAAAATTTTTTGTTGATTATACTTTTTAAACATAAAAAGTTTAGACTAAACCCGACTGGTGTACCTAATTCAGACTAGTTTGACTCTAAAAGGGAAAAATGTAAATTTCACGAACATACAACTTAAGTAAAAAAGGAATTTGTATGGAAAATTCACAAGTGCTCAGATTTCTAGTTGCGCAGGACCTCTTAGCCCTATGCGTCTTGCAACTGATATGCTCTAGGCCGAGAGATCGCGATAACCATGTAAGGGCCTTCCTAGCTTTCATGTATTTAGCCTTGAGTATTCTAGAAGAGCCTGTGGAGTACCCAATCGCCGATTTGAAACTGCCTTTAATGAACCGTAGAGTTGTAGTATTGTGCTGCGAGTAGACCTGGCAACATGTCGTGTCGTGTGGTATTCGTGTTCGTATCAAAATTTTTTTACCCAAACCCAACCCGTTAAGCATTCGTGTTGAAATATATAAACCCAAACCCGTTCATTAAATTATCGTGTAACCCGTTAAACTTATTTTCAAAATTATTTTTTAAAAAATAAAAAAATATATTTAATTTATAATTTATAATCCATACTAAAAAATAATGAAGCACAACCAAAAATAAATATTTGTATCATTTTACAAACTAAAAATAAAAACTAAAACAACATATTTAATATATGTTAAAAAAAATAACAAACCATACAAATATAATATTTAAATCCTTCTACAAACCAAAAATAGAAATCTAAAACAATATTTAAAATAACAATGAAACATAAATAAGTTCAGTTTCGAATTACATTTTCATTTTTTGAATACACTCTCCATATGACATATTGAGCACAACTTCAAAGCACCTAAAAAAAAGTTAAATTGCATATTATTATCCAAAATAATATAAAAATAAATAAATAATGCATACCACTCAAATTTCATTACCTCTAATCATCAACAGAAAATGTGTTAAAGCATTGTCCTGATTTAGCTTGTTCAACACTCGATGCAATGACATCTTCTGTGAGTTCTTCTAAGTGGATGATATCATCTGAATATATAATAAAATTAGAAATATTCATGTTAAAAAAATAGTAATATATATATAAATGTAAATTACCTCCCTTGCCAAAAAGCCAATCTCTTGTACATAATAAAGCTTGCACTACATCTGGCTTTAGTGAACTGCGAAATTGATCCAAAACACGACCACCAATACTAAAAGCAGACTCAGATGCAACTGTTGAAATAGGAATTGCTAAAACATCACGAGCCAAATGAGAAAGTATTGGAAATCGAAGGTGTTCTATTTTCCACCAATTAAGGACATCTAACTCTTGTTTTCTATCCAACTTCTATTCATCCAAATACTTATCTAACTCAAATTTTTTGGATGAAGAGCTATAATTGTAGCACATATCAAAATCCTACAACATGCAAAAGGAATAATTTAGTTAGAATATGTAACACACAATATTATAATTAACTATTCAAAAGATGAGTTTTTTGGTTTATAATTTACCTCAAAAATATTTTCTCTTGCTTCCGTTTGGGTAGAAGTCTCTATCATAGTGGTGTTTGTGTTGATGGGATGAGAAAACTCTTTCATATAAGCATCAAAGAGAGAGTTTAGTGTATCCCGTACACGTTCCATCTCACAAGAATCCTTACCATAGAGCTTTGTATAAGCCCACTCAACAAACTGAATTTTATAACGAGGATCCAAAATCACAGCTATAGCAAGAACTAAATTATATTCGGACCAATACTTTTCAAACTTTAAGCTCATTAAAGTTCCCATCTTTCTCAAAAAACTGTCACTCCCTTCGATAGCTTCTTTGATGTTATGTTGGATTATAAACACCTTAGGAAAGAATATATTTGATGTAGAGTACTTTGTTCCAGAAAACATAAATGCAAAATTTTAAATTTTTTTTAAACACAAAAAGCATATTGAAAAATAATTTACCTGGCTCAATTTTTTTTTTACTTTCTTGTGAAACTTCTAGTTTATTGGCTGACTGTGATCACTTATCAAAATTAAAAAAGAATCTCCAAAATAAAAAGAAAATAAAAAGTACTTAATAGATGTACTTTATAGATGTATTAGTCATGCCTATCCTACAGTTTAAAAAAAGAAATTAGATGTGGTTACAGTCTCAAATTAAAAGAAATAACTATAAAAGCAAAAGAGAGAGAGAAAAAAAAACATTTGGTTAATACTAACAGAGAAAAGCTCACTAATAATCATTCTCATGCTGTGTTAGTGTCGGTATTGGAATTTTAAATACAGTTGTTTGACATGCAATGATGTTACACCAAAAGAAAAATGGTAGCTACTAACAATATCCTATCGAAACGCTTCATAGTGGCTTGGAAAAGGAAGCTAGAATTGTTCAATGAGCTTGGGATATTAATTACTAAAATGTTGAAGAGGTAGGCTACTAGGCTCATTAACTTCTTTTTTTTTTTTTAAGTGTTTAATATGCTCACGTGGCATATATAATCCAGAAAAAACAACAAAGTATGTGACCTTGTTATGTACTTTGCAATGACCAAGATTATGTACTTTCTTACATGTAAAGAAATAACAATTCAAAGATAGAACCGAAATATACTGTCTTCTACTTGCACTTTATGGTAGAGCATCAACGTTAAAAAAATAATAATAATAAATAAAGGAAACACTAGAAGTTTAGAAGTTTGTTGAATATATACATAAATTCTGTCAACCATTCAACAGGATTAGAGAGTGAAACAGTGGTGGCATGTAGCGTTTCCTTTATATTACCAAACCAAGATGATTTTTCTGTGCCAGTGTGAAAACCAGTTTGTAGTATGATTTAGTCATGCCTATCCTACAGTTTATAGATGTATTCATGCTTTAAACTTATGAAATACTTTACAACTCAACACACACACCACAATCTTAGAAGTAGAGGTACCACGTAATTTCCTTCTCTTCTCTATTACACAATCACTAAGAATATATAAGAAACGTAAAAGGGTGGAGTCCAAGATGAAGCAATTTAGATACTATGACACTCCTTCCATATCCTACCTATTCTATTCCTATAAAATCAGAAGTTCTTTTCCATTGTCGACTCCCATTCATTGTTTCTCTGTCAAAATATTCTTTGTTGAAAGAAGTTTTCATTTCTTTTATGTTTGTGCATGCATTTAACTTGTTTGCGAAAGCATGGATGGTTGGGGTGGGTGGGTGGGTGTGTGCAGATTGCAAAATCCAAACCACATAGCCCAATCTCCCTTTCTTGAAAAAAAGAAGAATCGAAGAAGAAAAAAAAAAGGGGGACTTTCATAGATTTCCATATTTTACTTGGATTGGTTCCTTTTCAGATGTCCCCGTGGTCCAAAGATTCTCCAACCACAATCTTGAGGTTGGGTCCGTTGGGAGAAGCAAGGAGGCAGGCAGCCGACGGAGGCAGAAAGGAACGGTCCGTTGGGTTGGGAGACACAGGGGAGGCGGAGGCAAGCAGAACCTTCGGGAATTCTGAATTGGGGGTGGTAACTGGTAGAGGTAATTAGGGATTTTTTTAATTAAATTACAAAAATACCATTGTACAGTAACGGGTTGTTAACGGGTTTAACGGGTTTTTGCGGGTTAACCCGTTAAGATCCGTTATCTTAACAGGTTTTTAACGGGTCAACTCGTTATCAATCCAACCCATTTCAGCTAGACCCAAACCCGTAAAAAATGTGTCGTGTTTGTGTCGTGTTAACAGGTCGTATTAAAATTTGCCGGGTCTAGCTGCTAGTTGCTTGAAATGCCCAAGCCTTATTGCCACTGCCTCATGCTTTTCCTCTACATCGTCTAGGGATTGATGCATCATCTGATCCTTGAAAGGCTCTAGCTGTCCGCTATTTCGAATGGTATTCTCACCTACTTCTAGCAATTCTTCTGCCCACTTCCCTTTAGACTCCTCCAGCTGCTTTTTCAGTGTGTTAAATATTCTTCTAGCTTGTAGTTTTATTCAAATATTTTATTTCACGTCAACTAGCTAAAACACTACGCTCACAATGACCAATATTGTCTTCATGCTAGCCATGTTGTGCAGCAATGTTATTTTCTTAGAGTGCCTACGTTGGCATGGTCGAAGCGCTACGCAATAATGATCTGTTAGATTGCTTTCATGCTAGCTAGTTGAAGCGCTACACATCAATGCTTGGTTGACATTTTATTTGGAGCTTCACATAATTTTGCAGTTGGGCCTACATGCAAAAATATATATACAAATCTACTATATATACATAAAAGATATTATTGGCTTTAGAATAAATTACAAAACTGTTAGACAAATAAAAAAAAGTGAATGCAGTGAGAAGTTTAATCACGAAGGTAGAATGTTTACTAACTACCGTACTTGGCTGATTCATTGAATTCCTTGTTACTCATGCTGTGAAAGGAATAAAGGACAAATAATAAAGGACTTTCACGAATCGAATCGTGAATATATTTGAAAGATTATGGTTTTCCCAATTATAGGAGTTGATGAATTGTTGGGATTCAACATTAAATTACAATCACCAGTTATAACTTGTGTGAAGTTTTTTTTCATTTATATGCGCTTTGAGGATTACGCAAATAAATTTCTATCTGCCGCGCCAAACTGTGATTACAATTTTCTGTCTCCTCCTCTTTCTGCTAAGTATAAGAGTTACATCACCGGCCAAAGACACTCTGATGCTCAAGTTTGTTTAAGAAATAAGAGAATGTATTTTGTAATTGAAAGAGTAATTATGTGTGTTTTCCAATAATTTCCATGTGTTTTAGAAGAATACCTTACCTTTCAACTTTCACCTCTTACGTATACCTTGGTGTCATCTCATGCCTTTATAATTTTATAAATGTCAATTGAATGCTCTTGATGATAATTAATTCCTATGATTGCCGAATTAATTGTGTTCGGAACAGTTATAATTGGCACTTCACCTCTTTTCAGCACATTAGAATGCTTCGAAATTGGCATTTAAGCTTCATGGACACATATTCAAAATTCCTCAGATAGTTCCGAAGAATGAGACGCATGTTTAAGATGCCTCGGAAACCTTCTTCATCCCTTTATGGTTCGAACTTTTCGGCCACCTGGTACGCTCGAAACTTCAAAGTAACAACGAATGTTTGAAACCTTAATCACTCCCTCGTAAGGTTAATGTCTTTACTCCCTCGAAAGGTTAATGTCTTCACTCCCTCAGAAGGCTAATGTCTTCAATCTCTTGGAAGGTTTAGCGTATTCACTCCCTCAGAAGGTTAATATTTTCAATCCCTCAAAAGGTTTAGTGTCTTTATTCCCTCGGAAGGTTTAGTGTCTTCACTCCCTTGGAAGTTTTTAATACCTGCACCCCACTATTGTGAACAACTGAGTTTTACCCTCAGAAAACATGCGAAACTACCTTCGGATATGAAATCATGTTGTATTTATGTCAAAATGTTTTCATCCAAACCCAAACTGTTAAGCTTTCATGTTTAAATATGCAAACTGAAACCCTTAAAAATACAAGTTTATTCGTGTCATGTTAACTTGAATGTCTTCTTTGTATGTTCGTGTAATTCACCAAAGCCTAATTCGTTAAGTTTTCATGTACTCTCAAAAATACGTGCAGATTGTGTCATATTAACGTGTCATGTTGGAATTTTTGAAGTTATGTTTATGGAATTAATATTTACCTTGAATGTGGTATAGGAACAATTAGAATCTTATCAAATCAGATCTACATTTCCAATCATCAAAATAAAATCTATATCTATCTAATATGAAATTCAATTAAACAATATTTATGAAATTCACATATGTATATTCTTATATAGCATAATTTTAAATGCAAGAAAATCATATCAAACTCAACTAACTTTAAATCAAGCATAATACCATTTAATAATTTCCAAATTATTTTGAAACATAAATGCATTCACTATTCAAATGTGTGTTCTTACTAGATCTTCGGACAAGCACCCTATTGTGCATGAACATCCAGATTAATTTACTAAACTTGTTTTAATTACAAAAAATTACTCGAAGGCCTAGGTGAGTGTCTTGTGCCTTCAATTAATATCATAGATCGTTAACTACCAAAATTACTCATTCATTTTTTAATTACAAAATTGATCCAATCGTCAATTACTCAAAGCTGGAACTTTTCGATTTCTCAACAAATACTCAAAATTAAACCTTTGGTTAGTCTCCCAGGAAATTAATTCAACCATCAAATTTTACTAGTTTCATCTGGAGACTATCCAATTTTTATACCTAGTCAAATTTTGACATGATTCCAAAATCTAAAAATTATATATCCAATCAAAATTAAGCTTATACAAATCACAATGGTAGCTTCAATTTGATGGAATTTGATCACTGTGGGCCAAAATCGATCTCAAAAATATAGAGGTTGATAAAGGTGGCTAATAGCGGCTTGGTGGCCAACGCTCCCATCTAGCATGAAGCCTATCGTAGTCTGAAGCTATTGGCGCTGACATTAAGATCCCACTCACCAATGGTGGCTTCAATGAAGAAAAGGAAGTCGTGGCCAAGGAGAGTTGTTTGACAATGAGGTTAGTAGTGATTATAGGCCGAATGGACACCTAGGTTTTGCTCTTTGGCGAGAGGGGAATCAATCTTGGTGGGTGGTGCACCGCCACTTGCCAACAACGATGACAAATGAAAGTAGCGCATGGGCTCAGGTTTAGATCATGTAGGAAGCTCGTTTTTGTGTGGCAGCTCACCAGAGCTTTTGCTTGCTGCTTGGGTGGTTGCTGGTGAGACTTAAAGCTTTTTCATGGCAATGGTAAGGCTTCAATTGCCGAAAAAATGTGTAGATCTAGTATGGGTGAGAGGCTATCACAGTTGATTTATGGCCAACTTTGATTCCGATTTACTTCTCTAAATTGGTAATATCGTGTAGCTCATTGCACAAACTTTCCAATGGTAAAAATAGTGAGACTTAAATCACTAGAATGTGAAAGTTATGAGTCTTTGAAATTGACTTAAGAGAATGGTGAAAAATGGTGATTGATCTAGAAATTGAGTAAAGCTAAAAAATCAAATGTATTATCTTTTAGATTGGAAAATCAAATAATCGAGCTCTTGAGCCCAAAGCGTATATAAATGGCGACATTTTATGTAAAAATAAAAATGTAAAAAAAACTCATAAAAGTTACTTTTAAAATTAAGGTCTAATCAGCTGGTGTGTTGGTACTAGTAGCAGAATTAAAAGTACAATATATGCTTGTCCATAACTTGAAATTTAAAACTCATACTTGGATGTGGCACCAATTCGGGACTCATAATGACAAGCTTTACGCCACAGCAGATATGGTCAAAGCCAAAATTCATTTATATAAAGAGTCAAACTTCGGTCATGTTGTCGATGAACCGGTCAAAATTAGAAGATTTTGATCGACAAAGATACATGTTGTTACATGGTTACTTTAAATTACTTTTCGTTTGCATTAATTAATGATTGTTGGAGTTTATTACGCATATCAATTTACTATAAATTTGAAGGGAATAAAAAACACTACAACAAAACGCTAATAGGAGATGCAAAAACGGCATCGCAAATTGTAAACAGCAATGTAAGGTATTGTGCAGCGGAATCAACTGTCTCTGAAAGTGTAAAAACATTCGCGACAGATAAAATGCATTGCGAATTTAAAAAATCGCAACGCATAGACATTGTCACGGTTGTATGTTTTTCGCAACAAACATTTGTCACGAATAACACCATCGTGAAAAATGGGACAATTGGCGACGCTGTGCATCGCCAATTGTGATGTTATTTGCAACGAAAATTCATCTTGAAATTCACCTAATTTGGGACAATTGACCAGGCTTTGAGATGAATAATGGTGGCCAAAAACTCCAAATTAGCGACACAATGCATCGCCAATTAGGTCGTTTTTTACCACCATTATTCGTTGTTGATACCATTAGTTGGCGATGAAATGCGTCGCGAATATATGTATGAATTAGTGAAGAAATTCGTCGCTAATTATTTATGCCATTTTTTTTAAAACCACAACAAATCCTATATAAGACGTCGCTGAATAATTCAAATTTAATTTTAGTGACAAATTAAATGAATTTTTTAATTTATATTTTAATAGTTTAAATTAATTTACTGTTATAATTTAGAGTATCAATAAATCGATTATATTTTAAAATCTCATTTGAATATTTTATAAAATAAATTTTAATTTATAAATATTATTAATTAAAACTAAACGAATTTAAATTTCATTATCTTTTATAAAATAATGAATAATTTATTGCAAATTATTAGTTTAGTAAAAATGAGAATCATTTACTAATAAAAAAAAATACAAATGGGAGCAAAGCAGCTGCCCGTTATGCTCTAAAACTATCAACGTACTGCTGGGTCCAAATCACATCTTGAAACTGCACATACAGACCAAACAAGTAGTTAAAATAATTATCTATTCTTATTGAGTATACAAATGTTAGTAATTATTACCATCTCTGCTAAATTTTCTCGAATAATATTATGTACTATATGTACCTTTGTTCTAGGTCATCTAAGCTTTTTGTACTTATTTTTTTTTTGTCTGTCGAATGTATGGTTCTAAGACAAATATGTCATATATGTATATTACGCATACATTATATATATCAACAGAAATAATATTAATTATTAAATTTTATTAATAATCATCCATCTAGTTAATTATGCAGACTTACCTATCCAACAAACTCTTTGAGTCGGCCAGACGCGCACGGTTGTTCCTTGGAAAATAATCATGAAACCATGCAACTGCTAAATATGGGTCAACAACAACCAACATCCAATGGGAACTACAAAAATATATAAACAAATTGAAATTATGTTTACGCGTACTTAATTAGTAAATTGAAATAATAATATTATTATTAGAAAACCTTACCTTGACCAATACGAAGAAAACCATAGTTGACCCTTTGATGCTTCATTACATTGCATCAAAATTTTCAGTTCTCACTCATTGAGATTTTTCCTTTCTACATTAGCAATATCATCAAGAAGTATAAAACAATACTTCTTTAGTTGTCCATCGACTAGTCGGGAACGTAAATGCCTAAGTAGTAAATTATTATTTACAAGTAGCATAATTAATTATATGTAACAAAACTATAGTAATAAAACTATGAGTAATGAATGCAATGAAGGTAGAGTTACGTATTTTATGTAGAACAAAATGCAAGATTGTTACAACTCTTGCATGTAACAAAAATCTTGGATATCTTTCTTCGAAATTGATATCCATACTTCATAGCCCATAATAGTTGGTGGTAAAGATGTCGACCACAACTCATAAGCGTCATTATGGTCGATCCACCTTAACAACTTTAATAGTAAATGACTAAGTTCTAGAATTTTGTACTATAGAATAATTCATGCTTATCTAGCAGTAAGACAAATCTTTTACTTTTTTAAATATTTCAAATTACTATTTATCAAAATTGATTTATTAACTTTTTGGATTTGTTATGTTCAATTTATTTATTACTGTTATTATTCATTATATATTTACTGTTTATATGTCTTTATTTATTATTTTTTGGAAATTAATAATTAGGATTTCAATTATTTTTATAACTAACTTTTTAGGTTTATAATTGCAGATAGTTATTGTTTCCAAAAAAAAGTTCAAGTGTGGATAAACAATAAGATTACATGAAAAAAATATGGGCAATATATGCCTTTTTTTTTTTTTTTATTAATTCCAAAATGTTTATTAAACAATTATATTTTAATACTATGAAATTCTTAGTTCTTGTTTATTAAAAATTGATTTATAAGATATTTAAAACAATTATATTTGATTTATTATATATTTTAAAATATTATTTAATATATAAGGGTACTTTTGTATTTATCCAAGTTATATAGGAGAGAGAATGAATTGAGGGTTAATATCAAATATAATTGATAAATTTGAAACAGTAAAAATGTATAATAGATTTGTTTGCATGCTACCTAGGAAAAAAAAAATGAATCTATCAACATAAGTTAACTTTAAGGGTTACTTTTAATATTTTCAAAACAAGAGGGACTAATCTATAATAACATTAAACTTCAGGAGAGTAAGATAATTATCCTTTTAAAAATTATAAAATCCAAAATTCACAAATCAAAATCCAAACTCAATCCAAAACTAACAATCCAGTCGAATTTAAATAAACTATTATTGTATTGGATTTGATTTAATGTTAAAATTGATTTGTAATAAAATTGATAATTTCCAAACTGATCAATAATTAAATCGGATAAATTATTATAAAAATAAATCAGTTTTAAACCAATGAACATTTTAGTATTTAGATCATGCTTTGATCGTAAGCTTACTATCCATTTTATGTGATTTTATTTACTTTTTCTTCACATTGCTTGGGTCATTAGTGTTATATATACACATATATATAGTTATTTTCTCATTCAATATTTGAATTTTAATAAAATTCATATACTGTGTATTTTGCATATCCAAAGCTCTTTACACTCTATCGGTTCGGGATTGTCTTTTTCAGTTTGCTGTAAATTTAGACATATCTATAAATGTGACCAATTTTCGATTAAAAAATTTAAAATTAATAAATATATATACATACCAAGTCCGCCTCTAACCGCGGATATCTCTTACTGGTATTTGTTCCCTTATTTTTTTCAAATCGAACCGCACTTAAGTTTTGTAATTTTTGAAATCATATTCTTTATGCTTACTTGATGATGTATAAAGTATTTGATACATGCATAATGAAAACATGCAGAACGATATATTATTTTTATCTTAAAATATTCACCAAGCCTTTGATTGATAAATGTATCCCACTGTTTTTGGGTGATGAAGGAATACTTGTGAGTAGGTGGGTACTTGAAGATTTCGAGTGTTGCCAAGCATAGGCTCACATACTTCACATACAACCAATGTTTAAACCTTCTCTACTTTCCAGCACAATCTCTAAAAGTCTGGCTTTTGCTTGAGTCATCCTTGGCTGAATATCCCTATAACATCAATGTCAATATTTAATAAATAACAAAGTAATTATTTTAAATTTAGGTTATAGAATGAAGACATATTTTATTATGGAATACCTTGATTGCTATCCATATAATTTCTTTCAATGTAGGAGACATGTCATTCCAACTTTTAATAGAAATCGGTATTGTGAAACAAGTAATTGAGTCTTCTAAGTTGTTTATACACACAACAGCCTTGTTTAGGAGAGAGGTTAGACAAAAGTTTAATTTCTTTCTCCAGCAAGAATTTTTAAATGATAAAGTTTGCCCAAAACACGTGCAGATCACGACAAACTCTTTAATGGAATTGAATTAAAATGAGTAAAAACTAATGTTGCTAGTTTTATCGTACACACATTATCAATACTGTTAAAACTAAATCTGTAAAGAACTTCAAATTTATAAAATCTCTGGATGCAACACACAAGTATTGTTATTATTATTATTATTATTATTATTATTCTTTTATCAATTTTACAACCTGCATTTTTATAACGTATTTGGAGGTTTGGTATAGAAATAAAACCATTAAAAACTATGTACTTTTACATTTTGAATTCAATTAAATTTGAGTGAAATCATTCTCCAATTTAATTTAAAATTTATTATAATCTCGGTTAAAAAAAATACTGCATTTTAATAACACTTGCCCATACGTTTGCAAATAGGGCAACAATTTGGTTTCAAATTAAATCCAATATATGTATATATGAAACCCTTTATATCATTATCATAAACTACAAATATTTTTTTGAAGCAAAAGAAAAAAAAAACTACTACAGCTTTTTTTTTTTTTATTAATATTGTTTTGCAGCACGAGAAACAACTGTTGTTTCTCATGAATTAATTAACCATTGTGTTTTTGTAATTAAATGGGATGGGGCATTTAATAAATTAATGGGAGGCACATTGTTGTGAGAAGAAATATTATAGAAATGGCAGGAATGCTAATGCCATTTTGGAGCTCGAGTTAAACTGAATTTTAATTTTCAAATTGCCACCATTAAAACATGTCTGAATTGGCCTGGGCTGCCGTCCAAAAATGACAACAAAGACTTGGACCAGGATTAAATTACTTATCATCTTGCAAAACTTTATCCAGATTATAGCACCTATATTTATAGCCACAGGAATAGGGTGTGTGTGTATATCTATCTATCTATATATATATATATAGAGAGAGAGAGACGCACACACATATAACAACTCGATCATTATTTAGCAAAAAAAACATACAAACCGATCTTTATTATAATAATAATCAGCCACTTTTCCAATTAATCATGGTTTTTTTGTTTTTTGTTTTATTTTTGTTTTTTCGTCTAATAGTATTTCGGTAGCTCGCTAGCCGTACGATTCTTATCTCTATTCCAATGATAAATTAACAAGGTCCGGCAGGGTTATCTAGAAATTATTAATTAATTTGTTTTGTTTTATGGTGGATAAAATGTGAATAAAGAAACACATTTGACTCAAGAAAAAAAGACGAAAAAATACATAGTGGGTTTATAACTTTAATTTGAATCAATTTTTATTATTTGTAATTCTTTACTTTTTAATTTTTAAAGTTGATGGTTATATTTCATATTAATGTTGAATATTATAACAGTATTTTTAACTGTTAATACCCATCAAATAATATTATTATTTTTTTCATATTTAATTTCCAGAACTTAAACATAGATAATTTTATTTTTCTTGTTCTATCTTTTTTTTTCTCTCTCAGAAAAGTTTGAAAAAATATTAAAAATCGAAAAGGAACAAAAGCATATAATTTTAGGGTTTGAAACATTAGTGAAAAATCGAAAAAGCAATGACACTAAAATGGAGAGTGGCATGCGATTGCAGTCGAGATGCAATCATGACTGCATCGTCGACAAATTACAATCCTGGATTAATGTTTTATCACTAGTGAAGGGCTTTTGGGCTGGTGTTTAGCTATTTTGTCCTGTAATGCAATGGGAATCTTCTGGTTTCATGGAGAGATGAGTTGTTGGTGGTAGTGGTCTCCTTTAGCGTTTATAGCTCTTCCTTTCACAGGTTTAAAGATATTTAAGTTTATGGTTAATTTTTTACTAAACATTATAAATTTTGTATATTTGATACTGAATTACATGTAATAGGCCTTTCTGATTATATATAATACGTTGAAATTACACGGTATTTGTATTTTAACAAAATATGAATATTTTTATTTTGACAAAATCGCAGATATATATATATATATCCGCATAATAATATATATATATATATATATATATGTGTGTGTGTGTGTGTTTGTGTGGAACGTCAAATAACCATTAACCATCAGTGGCCAATAATGTTTAACTATCATGATGAAAAGCTATTCGTTTGAATTTTTAATGCCCATGCAAAGTTATAAGACCAATAACTTTGCGAAGTACTTAAAATAAAGTAAATGAGAACAAATAAGCGAACTGCAATGTTAAATAATAATTATTTAGTTTGTGCGATTTTACCAAATAAGCAATATAGAATATCGAATTGTTAAACTAAAAGTAATAAATTTTATTTAAAGTAGACAAATTGAATAGTACAAGAACTTAAAATATAGCCTACTTATATGAGGTATTTATATATAATTTCATTTATAATTTTATCTTTTAAAATAAATGATTGTACTAATTTGACCCAAAAAATGCAAAATGTATATTTAAACGAAACTTAAAAAAAAAAACGAAAATAGTCCTGTAAAATTAACAGCAAAAAAACAAAAATAGTAACAATGTCAATTTATCCACAGTAATAGAAACTAAATTACCAAAACAAAAAATCAAAGCTAAAACTGACAAAGTACCTAGACATTAAAGACTTGCAATGCAAACAACTCTTATAAAATAGCTCAATAGCAATAAATTAATGGTAATGATTATATATATATTTATATATATAAATTTATGATTTCTAGCCTCTCAATTTTAAACTTTCGCACTTTGATCTTTGATTCTTTTTGTTAACATTTTGGTTTTCAAATTTTATTTTTTTGCACTTTTTAATCATTTTAACTATTTTTTTTTCATTTTTTAGCTGTTTTGAAGTATATAATGCACTTCTTGCCACAATAAAATAATAAAATTACAAAACATGCAATTTCATAAGATCCGTGCATATTGCATCATATGTGTTGTATGCCTCAAAATTACTAAGACTTAAAAAAATGATTAAATGATCAAAGTGCGAAAAAATTTGAAGTTTTATTAGAATCAAATGCAAAAAAATAAAAATAAAAATCATGAATTAAAGTCCAAAAGTTTATAATTGATTCAGAAGTATAGATGCTAAATAATAAATTTATAAAAATGGCTGTTAAAATAATAATAACTGTTATAAAATAAAAGAATAGTAAACCACTAACACTATAAACATATGAATAAAGAATTTATATATATTATCTCTTAGCATATTTACAATGGTGGAATGGTGCTATTTATAGGTTATTCTATGACATAGATAAATACATTTTATTATATAAATAAATATACAGGATAATAGATAATAATCTACAATTTGTATTTATTTTATTTAAAGGGATAATAAGCATCCATAAATGATATTATTATGATATTGATAATATCATAATACTCCCCCTTGAATGCTTAGACATATGTGTTATTGTTGCCTCATTAAAAACCTTATCAGGAAAACCCAATGGGACAAAACCATAATAAGGGAAAAAAAGTACAACCACATATGTTTTCCCTCAAAAAAACAAGACTAACTCTTTTTCAAATCTCGTAACTGGCACATTCCCATTTTATATATAAACTTCCTAAATGTCGATGTCAGAAGTGCCTTTGTGAATAAATCTGCAGGATTGTCACTAGAACGAACATGATGAATATTAATGATTTTACCTGTAATAAGTTCATGAGGAAAGAAAAGTTCTGGGAAAAATATTTTGTTCTATCACTTTTAATATAGTCTCCTTTGACTTGAGTAATGCATGCATTGTTATCCTCATATAATACTGTTGGCTGCTTATTGATGGATAATCCACAGGCTCCTCTTATATGTTGAATTACAGATCTTAACCATACACACTCTCTACTTGTTTCATTGAGTGCTATGAGTTCTGCATGATTTGAAGAAGTTGCCACTGATGTTTGCTTTGTTGAACGCCATGAGATTGTTGTATCATTACATAAAAATATATATACAGTCTGAGAACGACCTTGATATGGATCAGACAAATATCATGCATCTGCAAAACCAATAAGCTCTGTTTTTTATCCTTTTAGATAAAATAGTCTCATATCAACTGTTCCCAGAAGATAACGGAAAATTTGTTTGATACCATTATAATGTCGTAGTGTAGGGGACGAACTGTATCTTGCTAATAAATTAACAGAAAAAGATATATCAGGTCGAGTATTATTTGCAATGTACATTAAAGCTCATATAGCACTTAAATATGGTACTTCGGGACCTAAAATATATTCGTTATCTCCTCGTGGTCGAAAAATATCTTTTATCACATCAAGTGACCTAACAACTATTGGGGTGCTCAAGGGATAAGATATATCCATGTTAAATCTCTTAATAATCTTTTCTGTATAAGTTGACTGGTGGATGAATATCTCTTCTGATAAATGCTCGATTTGCAAACCAAAACAAAATTTTGTCCTGCCAAAATTTTTCATCTCAAATTCTTTCATTAAGTATGTCATTGTTTTTAGAAGTTCATCAGAACTTCCAATAATATTTAAATCATCTACATAAACAACAATAATAACAAATCTGAATTCTGACTTTTTAATGAAAACACATGGACAAATAAGATCATTTCATAGCTTTCTTTATATTCACTGAGGCGATTATACCACAAACACCCAGACTGTTTCAAACCATACAAAGATCTTTGTAACTTGATAGAATGTATCTTCCATAACTTTGATTCTGGCATTTTAAATCCTTCAAGGATTTTCATGAAAATGCCACTAACAAGTTATCCATACAAATATGTAGTTACAACATCCATGAGATGCATATCCAGCCTTTCAAATGCTGCTAGACTAATCAAATATCTAAATATTATTGAATCCACCACAGGAGAATATGTCTCCTCATAATCAATACCAGGTCTCTGTGAGAAACTTTGAGCCACAAGACTAGCTTTATATCTTACAATTTCATTTTTCTCATTTCGCTTACGCACAAAAACCCATTTCTACCCTACATGTCTTTAGGTGTTTGAACTATAGGTCCAAAAACTTCACGTTTAGTAAGCGAATCAAGTTCTGCTTTAATTGCATCTTTCAATTTTTGCCAATCAGTTGTAGATCTGCACTCTTCAACTGATTTTGGTTCTTGATCCTTGTTTCCATTCATAATTTCAAAAGCCACATAATATGAAAATATATCATTGATGATTGTGTTATTACGGTTCCATAATTCTCCAGTAGAAATATAACTTAATAAGATCTCAATGTCTTCAATATTTTCAGGTACCTGATCTTTTTCTACAAATTTTTCATTAACAATATTTTGGGCCTCTTCTAGGGCATCAACCTCCTCTATTATGTTACCAAGTGTATTAGCTCCTTTTCTTTTTCTAGGAGTTTTATCTTTGAAACCAATAGGCCTACCCCTCTTCATGCGTATCGTAGACTCATCTGTGACTTGTTCAACAGGAACATCAATCCTTGCAGAAGCATTTATAGCTGGTATATATGATTTAGTCACCCTTTTTGTGTCAGTGAATGCATCTGGTAATTGATTAGCTAATCTTTGTAAATGTATAATCTTCTGAACTTCCAATTCATATTGATTTGTACGATGATCATAAGAAGATAAAGATGATGCATTCCAAGTGACTCATGTCCTAGCTCTTAGGTTTCTCCCCCTAATATTGGGAAAACTGTTTCATCAAAATGACAATCAGCAAATCGAGCAGTAAAAATATCACCCGTTAGGGGTTCAAGATATTTTATAATGGACGGAAATTCATAACCAATATATATACCCTTCCATCTTTGTGGGCCCATCTTAGTGCGTTGTGGTGGAGCAATAGGAATATATGTTAAGCAATCAAATGTTCGAAGATGAGAAATATTTGGCTCTTTTCCAAAAGTCAATTGTAACGGAGAATATTTATGGTAAGATATTGGTCTAATGCAGATTAGTGCTGTTGCATGCAAAATTGCATGCCCCCATGCAGAATTAGGGAGCTTTGTTCTCATCAATAATTGTCTAGCAATTAATTGGAGGTGTTTGATAAATGATTCAGCTAGACCATTTTGTGTGTGAACATGGGCAACAGGATGTTTAACTAGAATCCTAGATGATATACAATAATCATTAAAAGCTTGGGATGTAAATTTACCAGCATTGTCAAAATGCACTAATTTGATTGTGTAATCAGGAAATTGTGCTCGTAACCTTATTATCTAAGCAAGAAAACTGGAAAAAACTATGTTACAAGATGATAAAAGGGACACGTGTGACCATCTGCTAGATGCATCTATTAAAACCATAAAATATCGAAATGGTCCACATGATGAGTGAATAAGACCACATATATCCCCTTGTATACTTTCAAGAAATTTTGGAGATTCTAATCCAATTTTAGCTGGTGATGGTCTAATGACAAATTTACCTATAGAATAAGTAGCACAAGAAAACTCATTAGATGCATCTTTTGGTCTCTCAATGAATGTCCATAAGAATTTTCTGTGACTCTACGCATCAGTGTTGACCATGGATGACCTAATCAGTCATGCCAAATCATGGATGTCTTCATATCAATGAATATCTGGTTCATTACATCATGTGATTCAATTACATTGATGTATGTATAATATAATCCCAAAAAGAACGTTGGCAATTTTTCCAATATATATTTTTTCCCTGATATTGTTGATGTAATGCACAAATACTCATTATTGTTTTCATTCATTGTTTTAAGATGATATTCATTATCGTGTATATCTTTAAAACTCAATAAAATAAATTTCAATCTTGAAGAGTATAAGGCATTGCTAAAGAGAATTTTTGTACCATTAGGCAAAGTAATGTTTGCTCTTCCGATGCCTTCAATTAGATCTGCAGGACCTGATATAGTATTTACACTTGTTTGTAGTAAATTTAAATGGAAAAAATATATCGTCTCTTTTAGAATAGTGTGTATTGTCGCACTATCAACTAAGCATATATCACTTCGATTGGTCATGTTACTAAGTAACATGTATCTATAGGAAATAAAAACACATATTTAATAACATAAAAATTATATTTTAAAAATGAAACCAAATAATAGTCGAAAGAAAATAACAAAATTCTAAAAACATATAGTTCCTAAGAAGTAATAATCTAAAATCCTATAATCATAATTCCTAATAATTATTCCTCAAAAAAATCAGCAACATCCAAGAGAGTGTTATTTGAAGGACCATCTGAAGTTCTATTTTTTGAAGGAGTAACTTGATTGACCATTTCAGATAATTCAATCACATTTGTCTCATTTGTTTTCTTGGCACCTTTAGAAGATTTATAGAGATCAACAAGGTGCCTGGGGTGCGACAAGTGCATGACCAATGTCTTTGGGAACCACATCTAAAACAATTTTGTTCATAAACTTCTGTGTTTGCACCTTTCCTTTTCTCCTGGTGGGAAGCATAATTATTCTTAAAAGAATGATGGTTATGGCCACCACGGTTATTGTAGCTACCACGACTATTATAGCCACCATAGACATTATAGCCACCATGGCTATGGAAGTTTCTTCTTCCTCGGCCACGCATACCACCTCGACCTCACCCACGTCCTCTATTATTTGATAATGTTGCATTTACTTCAGGAAATGCAGTTGATCCAGTTGGGCGAGATTGATGATTTTTCATTAATAGCTCATTATTATGTTCAGCAACAATGAGATAATATATTAATTCAGAATAGTTTTTAAAACCTTGTTCTCTATATTGCTACTGCATGAGCACATTTGAGGCATGAAATGTGGAAAATGTCTTTTCTAACATTTCTTCATCAGTAATTTTTTCTCCACATAATGTCAATTTAGATGTGATTTTGAACATAGCAAAATTATACTCACAGACAGATTTAAAATCTTGTAATCTTAAAGTTATCCATTCCTATCGAGCCTTTGGTAAGATTACTGTCTTTTGGTAATCATATCAATCTTTCAAATTTTTCCATTGGACATTCGAGTCCTTAACAGTAAGATATTCATTTTTCAATCCTTCATCTAAGTGATGGCGAAGAAAAATCATTGCTTTCGCACGATCCTGTTGGGAAGTAGTGTTTCCATCTTTAATTGTATTTCCAAGGCCCATAGCCTCAAGATGTATTTCAGCATCAAAGATCCATGACAAATAAGTCTTTCCAGAAATATGAAGTGCAACAAATTCTAACTTGGCAAGGTTCGACATTATAAACTCTACTACCAATATAAAGACATAAAATAATATTATAAAATATCAAATAAAAAGTTTATAAAATATAAGAATTCATTTGTATTAAAGCTAAGATAAATAAAAGAAAGCTGAATAAGTATGATAAAAATTAAGCTTAGCAAGATAGTTCATATGTAGAATAATAAACAATATTAATAAATAATACAAATAAAGTCATAAATTAACACAGTAAGTAATATTAAAGTTTATCAAAACCAAACAATATACTCACAAATATATACAGTTGTGTCAATAATTACCAATAAATAATCTTATTAGTTAATAAATAAAAACATAAAGAATATTAAATTCTTAAATAATATAATCACAAAGATATACATTTGCATAGATATATGTAAATAACCACCAATAAATAATCATATTAGTAAATAAAATGGAAACATAAGCCACATTAACAGAAAGCGGAACTAGTATAATGATGAGTGTACTAATTAGTCTCCAGGGCCCAAGTTTGAACTGCGCTTCAGGCGCGGATTACCCTCAAGCAAAAATGATGTCATCTCATATTCCTCACCAAATTGGGTCGTGTTTGACCCGGATTACAGGGTCCTTGGGTCACCGTACCCACATCATCAACCCGCCTAGTTTGAAAAATTCGGCCATTAACGTTTACAAAAAAACTAATTTCTCAAGGGCTCAAAACTGAAACAATCAATTAAACATGCTCAAGATTCATCATACAACAAAACTTAAACAACAATTTTAATTAAAGACGTTTCATATCAAGATCCCATATCAATGAAATATTAATTTAATAAACATGCAATTTTAACCAAAGTAACGCAATCAGACTAAACAAACGGTGAAACCAAATAAAATAATAAAAATAAAAATAAAACTAAACAAATGATGAAGCATGAATATATATTAGTAACAGGATGTGCTAACCTAACCACAATATTTCTGAATAGTAAGACCATCGCAAGTAGAATGTAAATTTAAGATTTTGAATTTCCAGTCTCCACATATTAATATGCAATCTGCAATAAAAAATAGAATCCAGAAAAAAAAATAGAAGAGTCGTGCTAATAATGTGTTATAAAATAAAAAAATAGTAAACCACTAATACTATAAACATATCAATAAAGAACTTATATATATATATAGGGTGCTGCTAAGGCACCTGATCGGGTTTCCTTAGGGAACCCGAAAACACGGAAAACACGATAACGATGGTTTGCTTAGGCTCGGTCAAAATTGCTTTGATTTGTGGTCAAAATTGGAGGCTTGGTCAAATTGCAAGCTCAGTAAAAAACAATAAAAAAATACAGAGCATCCAAACAAGTCCAAAGCTTCACTTTCACTCAAACCAGTCCAAAAACCACAAGATTAAGCTCCTTTTATCGCACATCAAACCATTACTCTGCTTCCATTCCCTCTTAACTCGAAACCCCACTATCTATTCCATTCTGATTCCTCACCTTCACCAGCTCTCTCCCACAGGCTTTACGAACTAGGCTTTAAAAAGTTGCTTTCTCTGGATTATTTAATCAAGAAAAAGTAAATGAGTATAAAAAAATGAAAAGAAGCAAAGTATGTTACTTTTACATTACATAGTTCTATATGTAACTACTAAATTTTTGCATAAAAAACACAGCCTCATAGCAAAAGATTGCGGAGCTGCAGCAGCTAAATCTGTTAAAGACAAAACTACCAATCAGTTGAATCCTCTGAACTCCTGCTTGTAATTGAAAAACATCCCCTCCAACCTAATCATCCAATCCTCCTCTGCAACCTCATCCACCCGAAGCCTTTTCTGTAAATCCTCAATATGCATTTTCAACTCCTCCATGGAATGAATTCAAAATCTTAGAAAATCATCCCTAACCCTTGGAACCTCCTCAGGCATAAGACCAATAGTAATCAAAGCTTTAAAAAAATTTGAAATAGACAAATCCACAGATTGAGACTGTAAAATCACCCTATTCAATTTCCCCGACCATTTAGAACCAAAAGCCAACTCAACAGGCAAAGAAACATGAACAACCTCATTAGCAACAAAAACTTGTTTAGCCTTATCTACCAGGGAAGCCGTGTCCTAACGAGACGGAGCCCTTTTCTCAAGACGATGACAATCAAAGCAGTTAAAGCCTTGGTGCAGAGGAAGCCCGTAATGGAGCCTTCGCCTCCGATTGCTCCTGGCTTCGCCTCCGATTGCTCCTGACTTCGCCTGTGTTTGGTGATCTCCCACCACCGATGGCTACTGCGTTTGAGCTTCTCCTCCCACGAAGCTTCGGTTGGCTTGGCATGCGAGAGTGAAAGCCTGAGCCCTAAAATTTTTTAAAATAAAGAAACGGTGCGTTTTGATTTGGGTGTAATTTTGATCGAGATTTTCTCCAATTTTGACGAGGCTTTGTGAAATACATTACATGGCTCCGTTTCTTCAATCTCGCTAAGGTACCCGAATTCGGGTGCTTTAGCAGGGCTCTATATATATATTATCTCTGAATATATTTACAATGGTGGAATGGTCTAATTTATAGGACATTCTATGACATAGATAAATAGATTTTATTATATAGATAAATATACAAAATAATATATAATAATCTACCATCCGTATTTATTTTATTTAAAAATAATAATAAATATCCATAACTAATATTATTATGATAATAATAATATCATAACATAAAATCTAGAGCTAAAAGATAAATTAATTAGGATCTTAATTTTTGTCTAAAAAAAGCAAAATTCGAATACTCATGTCTTTTGGGTCAAAAATCTAATCAAACTAAGAAACTAAAGATAAAACATACACAGGATTGGTTAGTAAACAAAGATAGAACTATCGTTTAAAATGGTAAAAGATACACCAAATTTTACCATTTCAACATTTTTATTAAAAAAAAATATTAAAAAAATAAAATAAAAAGAACACCAAACTTTTCTAAATATAAACAATTTCAGACGAAAACTTCAGGTCTTTAAAAAAATATATATTAAATTTCTAAAAATAAAATAAAATTTGGACGGCCACTCCTAAACCAAAATGGCTATATATAGAAGTAGATTCCACGTATCCAAAACCAAAATAGAGGGCAACAATTGGCGTTGAAGCACTAAATTACAAAGCAAAAACTCTATCTTTCTCTCAGTTTCTGTCATAGAATTGCAGAGAAAGAAAGTTGCATCGAATTTGGTGAAACTCATAAACATTTTTCCCCCTGTACGTAGCTTGTGCTCGACATCTTCGTTTCTCTTTCTTACAGTACATTTAATTTCTTTGCATTCCGAATCTCCTCCAGTGACTGTTTTTTGTTTTTGTTTTCGTATTCTACTATGGGAAATAAATTATATTTGATCTATCTCTGTGGTTGACAGCTTTCCAAGTTCGCTTTTCACGTGGTTCTGATTTCTTCTTTTTTCTTCCTCTGTTTTCAATAACTTTTCCCCATTATGTGAATATAAAGTTGAATATTTTGGTTTCCAAGCGAAACAAAAATGAATTATGAATTTTTGCTTTTAATTTGATCATTCTATCTTTCCTGGATTATTCTTTTTCCCGGAAAATTCTCTAATTCTCGAGAGTTGACTAACTTGACTGCCGTCATTAAAAAAAAAAAAGGAAAAAAAAAACAAAAATTATAAGATCAAAAAGCTTCGAAGCTTCTTTATGGTTCTCATGTTTTGAAGGACAATTGGGCTGTGGATCGGTTGGTGAACTTCTTTTTCAACTTACTTTGAACTTCTATTTTCCTTATTTTTTTCTTCAATGAAGTATTTTCCTTCTTTTTTTTCTTTTTAATTTACCGTGTCTTTTTCAACCCTGTTTGGTGGTGTAGAAAGCTGTGGAAAAGAAAATATTGTGGAAAATTTTATTTATGTTTCCCCTTGAATGTATTGCTGTTCTGTAAAGTACTTTAAAATAACCAATTACCAAGTCCCCTATTAGTGGTGCATATCAATCAGCAATCCATTGTGGAAAATTTTGAATTGGTCCCAAATACTATTTGTCACTATTTGCTTAAAGAACCGATCAATGGGCCATAGAAATTTTTTTAAACTTTTTCTTCTTGATTTTGGTTTTCATGAATATATCATCAGTCTTAGTTGAGATTTAATTAAAGTAAGTACCATCACAGTTTTTCAAATTGTGCAATGAAATTTTGATTTCTCTGGCGAGTTAGAATTTGTGAGGTTGTGATGGAGGAATTCAATGGAGTGAAAGTGATAGAGGAATTCGAAGCCATGACAAAAGATGCTGAAAGGGTACAAAGAGAGACACTTAAGAAGATTCTGGAAGAAAATGGGTCAGCAGAGTATTTGCAGAATCTAGGCCTAAATGGAAGGATAGACATAGAGAGTTACAAATCTTGTGTTCCTCTTGTTACACACACAGATTTGGAAACTTATATTCATACAATTGCAGATGGAGATTCATCCCCTATTCTCACTGGAAAGCCAATCACTACCATCTCTTTAAGGTTTTTGTCAATATTCATATATTTGGTAGTTTATGTTATTATACTTTTAAATGATATATTTCTACTATATGTTAAGAGAATTTACCAGTTTCTTATCGTTTTTATGTTTAATGCAGTTCTGGTACTACTCAGGGTAAGCCGAAGTTCGTTCCGTTCAATGACAAATTGATGGAAACTACTGTGCAAATATATAAGACTTCTTTTGCCTTTAGGAACAGGTAGCAGAAACTTTTGAGCATTTTGTATATTTCTGAACATAGATTGTACAGTGCTGTTGGACTTGTAAATGGTTTCTGTGATTTCTATTTAATGTTTAATTTTAGGCCTTTTTGGGTGAAAAATTCACTGAAGTATGTTACATATAATTGGTAAATAAAAGTGACCAAGTAGTGTTTGTCAGAGTCGAATCAGAGATGGCCTTGTCTTGGTTTTTATTTTTATTTTTTTTCAATTTGCTTTTTTGACTGACGTGAAATGCGTTACTTCGGTTCAGAGAATTTCCTATTGGGAAAGGAAAGGCTTTGCAGTTTATTTACAGCAGCAAACAGTTCAAAACAAAAGGGGGTTTGGCTGCAGGAACTGTCACCACTAATGTTTTTAGTAGTCCACAGTATAAGATTACAATGAAGGAAATTCAGTCCCTTTCTTGCAGTCCTGATGAAGTTATATTCGGACCAGATTTCCACCAATCTTTGTATTGCCATCTCTTATGTGGGTTAATCTTCTGGGATGAAATCCAGTTGATATCATCCACATTTGCACATAGCATACTCCTTGCCTTTAGAACGTTTGAACAAGTTTGGGAAGAACTCTGTGCTGACATTCGAACCGGATGCCTCAGTGACTGGATTACTGTCCCTGCTATCCGAACAGCCATGTCTAAATTGCTCAGGCCAAATCCTGAGCTGGCTGACTTGATTTATAATAAGTGTATTGGATTAAGCAACTGGTCTGGATTAATACCGGAAATTTTTCCTAATGTGAAGTACATTTATGGGATAATGACAGGTTCAATGGAGCCTTATTTGAAAAAGTTGAGGCACTATGCTGGGGAGGTGCCACTACTGAGTGCTGATTATGGATCTTCTGAAGGGTGGATTGCAGCAAATATCAATCCAAGATTGCCTCCTGAGTTGGTCACTTATGTTGTGCTACCAAATATTGGATACTTCGAGTTCTTGCCTCTGTCAGATAACAGTGGGGACCAGGAGCAAGATAAGACTCAACCCACTTTTCTTGGTGGAGATTGTAACCCTGTGGGTCTCACTGATGTCAAGGTCGGTGAAGAGTATGAGGTCGTTATCACAAATTTTGCAGGTACTTCCTTAATTATTTGAAGTTTTGCAATTAGGAATTAATATGGGATTGCTTGCTTACTCTAAATAATCTAGATTCATCATACATTTCAAATTTGATTTCTGGTCCTTATATTTGGAGAATATTATTGCAAGAGAAGGAAATATATATGTTCCACATGCTCACGATAGCTGTGCTCAAAATTCTCATGTCTCTAACTTCTCTAATTATTAACTTGCAGGTTTGTACCGGTATAGGCTAGGAGATGTAGTGAAGGTAACAGGGTTCCACAACTCGACCCCTGAGATCAAATTTGTCTGCCGGAGAAATCTCCTACTTAACATCAACATAGACAAGAACACCGAGAAAGATTTACAGATAGCTGTAGAAGAAGCTGCTAAGTTGTTGGCTAGAGAAAAATTAGAACTTGTTGATTATACTAGTCTTGTGGAATTATCAGTGGACCCTGGCCACTATGTCATACTTTGGGAATTGAGCGGAGAAGGCAGCGAGGAGGTTCTTAGTGAATGCTGCAACCGTTTGGACCAATCTTTTGTTGATGCAGGCTATGTTATTTCTCGAAAGGTCAATACCATAGGTGCACTTGAACTCCGAATTGTTCTGAGAGGAACATTCCAGAAAATTCTGGATCATTATCTAGCTTTAGGATCTGCTGTTAGCCAGTTTAAAACACCCAGGTGTGTAGGACCAAGTAACAATATGGTTCTGCAAATCTTGTTCAACAATGTTGTTAAGAGCTACTTTAGTACTGCCTTTCAGTGAAAGATAAGAATTATACCATTGAATCATTTTCGTTCTTAGTCCAATATATGATCCTAAGCATCATTTCATCAATAGCTTCTTTCAAACATGAGCTTTCTAAGTTGTTTTTTATAATTATTATTATTATTATTATAATGATTGATTACTATAGTTACTCGAACACAGAACTGTAAAATATGGAGAATGCAGATATTATGGTTGCGAATGAAAACATGAAATGGGACAGAAGATCCTGCAAATCTCTCATTTCCATTTGCACCTATATATTCTGGTGGGTGTGCTTGAGATCATAAGTCAACAAAACATCCCCATCAACTCTCTTCAACACAAATCTCCCCACAAACAAGTAGCAGCAAATTTACTCCACCCAGCGTTACCTCCACTCTTTTTTCTTTTTCTTTTTTCTCTATAGAGTTCTCCACTTTCACTTGTTTTTAATGACCCCCACCATTAACCATATCCTACTCCTTATTCCCATTTCATTCTTTGGACAATCCCACTTTCTTTTTTGAATATCATTCTTTCCTACAAAATTATTAAACATTGTGTTTCTTTGTTTTTGTTTTGTTTTTATTTTTTATTTTTTGATTGGTTACAATATTTCTAGTCTAAAGTAGTGAATGAAATGTTTCTTGTTTTTTTATTAATATAATCTCTTTTTTTTAAAAATATATAAGGATTAAACATTAAGACCCCTTTACTTTAGGGAAAATCAATGTAGTCCTTGTATATTTAAAATAAATAAATAAATAACAATCACACCAGCATGATTCATCAATAAATCAAATTGGGGCCCTACTGTTATGGTTTTTATGTTAGTTTTAGGTTAATTGCATTTTAATATCTTTTAAATTTCAAATGTTGCAATTTAGACTCTTCGTTTTTAAAACCCACCACATTGTGCTTTTTTATTTTTTTTATTTTGTGCATATTGAGCCTTTTATAAGCTTAAAAGTTGTAGTTTTTAACCCCTAATGCAATCATAGAATATGGGGCTGCAACACTTATAAACTCAATTTGATATTTTTACACTTTGCTGAGTCATATGAAGAATTTTGAGCATAATCTTTTGGTGATTTGTATTAAAAATCTAGTGATAATTGGATCAATATGCAATAAAAAAAAAATTAAATGGCTCAAGGTTGGTGGATTTTAAAACCAACATATGGTCTAAATTGCAACATCTTGAAAGTAGAGGTACCGAAATACAATTAACCAAGTTTTTATTTATTAACAAAGTATTACATAGCTTCTACGTGGATAATACAAATTTACAAGTATTTAAATATGCAATTAACTTAGGCTTTTAACTTTTAAATTTGTTGTATTTGGGGCCCTTTGAGTTTTGGTTAAAAGGGTTTAATAGTAGTTTCCCGTAAATGATATTAAACTATATCATTATGTGAATTAAAAGATTTTAAAATGCAAATTTTTTGAATTTTTAAAACTATGTTTAAATGTAAATATTTTTAATATTTTTTAGTTTGACATTTAATATAATTTAATATCAATCGTGTTATTTGCACAATTTTATTTTAAATAAAATGTACTAAAATACATAATTTTAAAAATAACTTATTTTGCTATATTTACTTTGAAAATTAATATAGTTTAGTATTAATCATGTGAAAAATTCATTAAATGCTGTAGTTAAAAGTTAAACAAAATCCAATAAATTAAAACTATCAAGGGTCTAATTTCCTAGATTCAAAAGGTTAAGATAGAAAATTTCACAACTAAAAAAGTTGAAAGTTTCAAAATGCAATTAACCAAAACTCGATATTATTTTATACTTTTTTGCTCGTCTCTGTCTTCACAACTCTCTACTGTCTCCACCTATCCCTTTCGCTCCTTCATTCTTGTTTGCTGCTCTATGTGTTTGTTACCATGACCATCAGTCTTGTCATGGCTGCCAACAAGTCTAGATTCACAATTTCGTTATATGGATTTAATTTAAGGTTAATTTCATTTTGGTTTGCAAGTTTTTGCAATTTTGGCTCTCAAAATTTTGGCTTAGTAATTTAGACTCTTGTTTTTTTCGATTTGTTGCAATTTGTACCTTATTGGACTCTTGACTACATAATTTAACATATAGAACCCCAGTTTGAGGGGGGCTTAATCCAAAAGTATCACCAAAAATAAAGTCTCATGTTGATCATACACTAAATTCTAGTGTAATAGATAAATGTGGGCTTAGAATATCAAATAAACTTAGCTAGTACTTTTAAAGAAGCCAAATACATTAGTGAACTGTTAAATAACAACTGTCTCATGACACTAGTATTAAACTGTGTCAATATTCAAGAAGATACTAAAATGCAAAACTAATTTTAAACTTTTACACTTTAGTACATTCTAATTCAAAAATTGATACAATTTAATAATAATCATGCAAGTTAACTGTTAAGCTAGGTTAGTCAAAAGTTAAAAAAAATAAAAAATAAATAAAATTTTTACCAAAATTGTAACAAATTGAAAAATTCAAGCGTTTAAATTATTGAATTGAAAATTTAAAGGTCTAAATTGCAAAATTTTTGATTATTAAAGTGTAATTAACCTTTTAATTTATTTTCCTATATTTTAATAATTTTTTATGGATTTTGGTGTTAGAATTAACAATTGAAAAATATATACATACATATAAATTTATAGTTAGTCTATTATGCTGACGTCTGTACTGTACTAAAATATGGATCTTCACTAATAATTTATTATCAATGATAATTAGTGACAAAGTCAAAGCTAAAAAAATATAGGATTCACAAAATCACCACTGATAATAGATTATTAATAATTATCTACATTTTAATACAATATGTCTGCACAATAGACTAATTGTGTATATTTATGTATATATATATATATATAAGAAACTTATCATTTTCGAATCCAAAGTCTGTGCAATTTCGCTAGGTTATTTAATAATCAATTATATGAAACCCAACGAAAATACACGGTATTTGAATTTTATTAAAATTCAAATAATGAATGAGAATATGACCATATATATATATATATATGTGTATGTGTATATGTAACACTAATGACCCACGCAATGTGAAGAAAAAGTAAATAAAATCACATAAAAATGGATAGTAAGCTTACTATCAAAGCAAAATTTAAATACTAAAATGTTCATTGATTTAAAACTAATTTATTTTTGTAATAATATATCTGATCTAATCATTGATCAGTTTGAAAATTTTTAATAAAATTTAAACTGATTTTAACATTAAATCAAATCAAATACAATAATGGTTAATTTAAATTGGACTGGATTGTCAATTTTGGATTGATTTTGAATTTTGATTTGTAAATTTTGAATTTTATAATTTTTAAAAGGATAATTATCTTATACTCTCCTGAAGTTTAATGTTATTATAGATTAGTCCCTCTTGTTTTGGAAATATTAAAAGTAACCCTTAAAGTTAACTTATGTTGATTGATTCTTTGTTTTTTTTTCCTACGTAGCATGCAAAAAAGTCTATTATACATTTTTACTGTTTAAAATTTATCAATCATGTCCTGTGAAATCTCACGGGGTATATTTGATATTAAACCTTAATTCATTCTCTCTCCTATATAACTTGGATAAATACAAATATACCCTTATATATTAAATAATATTTTAAAATATTTAATAAATCAAATGTAATTTTTTTTAAATATCTTATAAATCAATTTTTAATAAACAAGAACTAAAAATTTCATAGTATTAAAATATAATTTTTTAATAAACATTTTGGAATTAATAAAATAAAAAATAATAAGGCATATATTACCCATATTTTTTTCATTTAATCTTATTGTTTATCCACACTTGATTTTTTTTTTTGGAAATAATAAATATCTGCAATTATAAACCTAAAAAGTTAGTTATAAAAATAATTGAAAACCAAATTATTAATTTCCAAAAAATAATAAATAAAGACATATAAACAGTAAAATATATAATGAATAATAACAGTAATAAATAAATTGAACATAACAAATCCAAAAAGTTAATAAATCAATTTTGATAAATAGTTATTAGAAATATTTAAAAAATTAAAAGATTTGTCTTACTGCTAGATGTGAAAATTATTTTATAGTACATAATATTTAAAAAATTAAAATTATTCTATAGTACAAAATCCTATAGTTTTTTGGAGTTATTTTTTATTTTCCTGCATATATATATATGCGATTATTAAGCCAAACAATTAATTATAAAATAGACAATGCAAACCTTAACTATAAATTGCCAAACCAAATTAAAAGAAAAAAAAAAAAAAAAACCTCATATATACACATCGAATTTCAAAACCCTCAAATATATATGGTTAAACAAAAATGATAAAATAAATAAATAAAATAAACGAGAGTTTGAGAGTGGCCGAATGGATGGAAAAGAAAAGAATTTACAATAGAAAATGAAACCGCTCCTAACCTCCTCCCCTGGAAGTTACCCACAAGCCTAACACAAAATTACCTAATCCACAAGCCTACACAAAATCAGCCTCAAACCGACTCTAAGCCTAAATAAAATTACACTGCTCAACGTACTGCCATGTCATTTATTTTGCAATTACTAAAGTACTTTTGTTCTGTCGATTTTAACAAAACCATAATAACGACAATGTATTATTTTGATATTTCAAAAATATAGAGACTGATTTAGCTTTGAATGTAATTTTAGGAGGCATATTTGATATTAACCCTATAGAAAATAGAAAGTTAAAACTTTGAATTT
>QANX01005373.1:0-70932 GCA_003254975.1 Ochetophila trinervis
ATAAAAATTAAATAATAATATAATAGTAATTGTATATGCTAATATTAGTGACAAATGTAATATCATAAATTTAAAAAAGTTAAATTTCATTTAAATCAAAATTCAGAAACTGCAATTGAAATTAAACTTTATATAAAATGAAATGAAAATATATGAAAAATGAGATCAAATTAATAACTTACGATTGAGGATACCAATTTTCAAAGGTAGTTGGGTTCAATATACTTGTGCGCATTTTTTTCTGAATTTTTTTCCATAAAAAGGACCAAATTAAGACAATTTCTTGACAGTTTTAGATTATATGAATGATGGTAACAAGTAAAGAGATTTTTATGTACCAAACCCTAACGCGGCCAGTACCTTTTCATTTTGGAGGTGGGTCTGAAAAATACATCTATTGTTTTTGGCATATTCATTATGTAAATTTAAAAATATACTCAGTTATTGGTCATTAGACCATAGTTGTTTAACTAAATATTTGTACTATATTATTACGCCACAAGACAAATAATTTCTAACCCTACTAATCTGCAATTAACTTATAGAAAATAATAAACTAAAAACATATAATGGTTTAAAGTCAACTAAATAAGATATTGAAAATAAAAATAAGAAAGACACTGTGAAAGAGTGAGAAGCGAGCTAAAGAGGGTTTTTTTTTTTTTTTTCGCGTGTGTGTGTGGGGTGAATATTGAAAGGAAAAAGTTAGGAGAGTTTAAAATTTCTAATGTCTTAGGTTTCTAAACTCACATGAAGGTGATACCGTTTAAGTACATACTTTTCACATATAAGATTAAAAAAAAAAATTAATTTGGTTGTGAGTATAGCTTTAATATATTTTTTTATAAGAGCCATAACAGTAATATACATACATACTTTAAGGGATAAATCAAAATTTTGGAGATGGGAACGACCCTGCTGGTCCCCTGGATCAGCCCCTGCCTTTGACTAAACATAAATTAGTCAACATTTGTCACCCAAAATCTATAAAAAAACATACACAAATTTTCTGACACCTTTAAGAAAGAAGTGAAATTAATTTGGAACTTTTATTAATAAGGCACAAGAAGACCCACAGCAACATCGCAACAATGACATCAGTATTTCAAATTTAGATGAGCAAACTGTACCGACCAAAACAAACAACAAACTAAAACAGTATAATATTCATATGAAATTAGCAAATAAAAATTAAATGACTTTTATACCCTTGACCAAGCTACCGAAATAACTATATTGCCCTTACCACCCTCCGCATGTAAATTTCATACGCAATGAAAAGGAGAAGACAAAACCAGGTTTCTTTTTTAAATGACCAAAATGCCCGTCTACAGTGCAGAAATGGTGTTCGTCTCCTATGGCCCTCCATCAAGCTTACGTGGATTCAAATAAACCCGAAGCCCATTCTTCATGAACAACGTCATAGATCTTCTGCTCGATTGCGGTGACGGGGAACCAAGGACGGCCGATAACGCAACAGCACGGCAGAGGCCACCGACTTCATCTGTACGTAAGCTAAGTTCTTGCCTAAGCAAGTCCTCGGTCCAGCATTAAAAGCCACGAACTTGTACCCATCCTTGGGCGGTTTGAACATGTCGCCTCCTGCCGAAATCCACCTCTCCGATTTAAACTCCATGCAGTCCTCTCCCCATATGCTCTTCATCCTCCTGACCGAATATATTGAGTAGGTTATATTTTTAATTAGGGTCCCTAAAGTAACGCATTGTTTTTAATTTTTAAGTTTTAGTTTATGATTTTTTGTTTATATTTGTTAAAATGAAAAAACATCAACCATTTTTTATTTTTGTTTTTATGAAAAAAATAAAATCTTGTTTGGTAACCGTTTTTGTTTTTTGTTTTAATTTTCATTAATATTTTGTATTCCTTTCAATACTTTACAAACGAAATGTATACAAATTTATATTCGATTTATATGGAACAATAAATATTTTCTATCATAAGATTATGGGTCCTAGTCCCACCTGAAGATCTCTAGTTCTAGCCATATCCAGGCAAAACCGAGTCTTAGCAATAATAGTAAGTCTCGAGTTTTGGCCCCGTCCAATTAGTTTCAATCTCATTCAAACAGTCTGGTTGCTCAACTTAATTTGGAAAATTCATGGACCTGGCCTAGATCTTGACCGAAAAATCCAGAATCTATGTCCTGTCCGGGACGTCCATGGTATCGGCCTCGGATCCTGGATCCGACTGGATAGTCTTAGGTCCTGGTCCCGCTTGGATGAACTAGGGTCTCGGGTGCTGGCCTCACCTGGGTGGATCCTGATTCTAGCCCTACCGGGCAGTTTTCGCCACGTCGGGGTAGTCCATAGTTCTGGTCCTGACCAGGTGATCCATGATCCTAGCCCCAACATGGTGGTATTCGAGTTTTTGCAATGACTGAGTGATCTTGGTCCTGACTAGGTGGTCCTGTGTCCCGATCTCGACTGAGTGGTCCAGATCCCGACCCTGACTGAGCGGTCTGGGTTTTTCTGCCCTAATAGAGCGATCCAGGATCTTCGCCTCGTCTGGGCAATCTGCAGTCCTGGTCCTATTTGGAAGGCCCCTAGTCCTGGCTCGGTTTGGGTTGCTCCAAATCCTGGCCATATCTTGGCGATTCAAGGTCTTGGTCCTAACCAGGTGGTCTCGAATTTCGGCTTATGTTGGGCAGTCATAGGTTCCAGCCCCTATTGTGCGGTTCAGGGTCCCGGCTCTGTTTGGGCAATCTGTGGTCCAAGCCTCTACCAGGCAATTCTGGGTACTAGACCTGTTTGGGTTGTCCCGAATTCCAGCTGCATCCAGACGGTCTAGTGTTCCAAACCTATATGGGCGGTTCCGGGTTCAAGCTTGTTTGGATTGTCTTGGGTCCTTGCATTGTTAAAGACAAGGAAAAATAAATGAAAACTAAAAATAAAAATGATTTTTTTTCTTTCTATATTTTCTTTTAAAAGAAAATTGGAAAACACTTTTATTTAAAAAATAAATAAAAATGGTTACCAAACTCTTTTTCTTTTCTTTTTTGAATTTTTAAAAAACTAAAAAACAAAATCTAAAAATAAAAAAATGAATGAGTTATCAAACTACGCCTTAGTTATTCGTATTTTATCCTTTGATATTCCAAATCAAATTGATTATTTGCACTGCATCTTAATTTAAAAAAAAAAAAAACAGAATATTTTAATTATGTGATCTGAAATGTATGTGTGTGTGTGTATATATATATATTAGAAATGTTATAAAACCCATTTGGTGTGCCCACCAGGTGGGTTTTCTATTTATATCTTTATACATATATATATTTGCTTCTTATATATAGATTTCATAGCATTTGAGATTATTTTTTTAAAATAAATTAAATATTTGTTATAAAGAACACAACAATAAAATATGGTGTTTTGGGTTTTTTAATTTTTAAAAAAAAATCTGAAAAAAAAAATATTAAAAGAATACTCACCTGTCAAAGTTTTAAAATATATATATATATATATATATATATAGATTTGTTATAAAACATACATGTTAAGCTCTATAAGCTCTCCAATAATTTTTTTTTTTAAATTATTTAAAAAAAAAATTGACATTGAATTTTATAGCATTTAGAACTATAAGATTAAAAAAAATGTTATATAAAACACAGCAATCAGATATATTTTGATGTTTTACCTATATTATTTTTATTATTATTTTTTTTAATAAAAAAAATTCATTTATTAGGCTATATAAGTTTCCAACATGTAAATTTTATAGGAGAGAGAGAGAGATAAATTGGAAGTAGAGCATCGGTCATGCCTTTTCAACGTTATAAAAATTTTATTATGATATTTTTTGGACTTTTTATATGATAATACAATACGTAATAAGTAACAAGTTGTCTTTGAAAAATTCTTACATAAAAAGTAGTTCTTTGAAAAAAAAAAGTTCAATTATTATTTAGACAATCTATGAAATGTTTTTTTTTTTCTTTTGTTTGTTTCCTACAAAATAAATGTTTAATAATACCCAGTACTTTTTAGTGTTAAACTATATAGAATGTGTTGAATTCTTAAGTGAGATGGTTTTTTGCTCTATTGGGTGGAAAGTCTTATTATCAGATATTTTGATGAATTTTCTCTATTAAATATTTTGTAAATTAACTTTTATACCATGAGACAAGTGATTTTTTTTTTTTGAATAACGAGAAGGGAATAAAAAATTCTTAAATATTTATTGTTAAATTATACGATTCAATTTTAATTTATTTTTTATTAATTAAAATTAAAATTTAATATGATATCGATCTGCATGTTATAATTTAATATTTATTATATTTTCCTCGTTCTACAGATAATTAATTTCACGCAAATAAAAAGGAGAGAATAGACAAGGGTTTATGAGAAACATGTATTTTTTTTATTGCGAAACATTTATCAGTAATTATATTATATTATATTTTTTGTTTTTCCATTTATTTACTTATGTTTAAAGGTCCATCCCGCCAACGGCACTCCCATCGGAAGAAGAAAAACAATTAATATAATTTTTTTTATAGTAAATAGGAAACATTTTAATATACAATAGAAAATCTGCTGAAACTATATATATCGTTTCCGAATGGACTGATAGTATCGTAAAGTGGGCGAGTTAGGCCCATTTAGAAAGAGTTAAAAACCTCAGGCCCATTTTTTTCCTTCCCTCCAAGTCTATTATTAAGCTCACAGGTCATAGCATTGCCACGTGTTGAATTAGAGGCCACGTCGTCTCAGCTAAGGATGAGCCCTCAACTTGCAAAAAAATTTCCTCCTTGTAAAAAACCAAAAAAAGACATCACCAAAGAGAAATAAAAATTCAAAAAAAAAAAAAAGAACAATTAAATGAATGAGATAAGACACTTGTGGAGAGCTCGTGATCTAAACACTTCCATTCAAATCTCAATCACCATGCAACACCAATCTAATGGCTTATATTCACTTTGAGTAGGAGCCAGAAGGATATATTATCCCACCCACTAAACCTCCCTCCTCTTGTTCACTAAATACAATCCCAACCCCATTCTACTCCACCACCATTTTTCTTTTATTGATTGATTCAGTGAGAAAAGAAAAACAGGCCTTGACATAAAGCTGAATGGCTTCTCTAACAATGGTTTTCGGCCCCCCCGCCACCACCGGCAGTTTCTTTGCTGCGACTGCGGCAAAGGGTGCAGGAGGAGGCAAAGAGGAGAAGGGATTGCTTGACTGGATCATTGGAGGGCTTCAGAAGGAAGACCAGCTGCTTGAGACTGATCCAGTCCTCAAGAAGGTTGATGACAAGAATGGTGGCACCACCAGTGGCCGCAAGAACTCTGTGGCTGTGCCGCCGAAGAAGAAAGGAGGCTTTGGAGGCCTTTTTGCCAAGAATGGACAAAACTAAAAAAACAGGCTTCATTCTTGTAATTCTCTCTGCCGCCATTTCACACCCTTTTTGGTGTATATTTTACTTTCTTTAATCTCTGATCATCATTGTGGAACATTTTAAGTTGTGTTTTACTTCCTATATTTAAGGAATTTTAATTCAATTTACACAGCTCTGCATTCCAACTCTGCTTCTGCTGCTGCTGCCATATGAGTTTTGTTGCTGCTCTTGTTAATTTGGCTGATTTATAATTGCTTAAGCATGAAATTGAAGTAATTTAGTCTGAAGAAATAGGTACCTTCTGGAAAATAATATAGATTCAGATAAAAAATATTCCGGATTTGAGTTGCCCTGGTAGATAATCTTTCCATAAAATTGCTAGAATGGATTAATCTAAGAAAAAAGTGCTTGCAAATGGCAGATTCATATATACAAGAATTGAATTAAAGAATGTAACATGGAAATAGAGATTATGTTCATTATATATACCAAGCAACATGTTTGCATTATTTTTTACTTATAAATATAGGAACTTTATACAGATAGAGCCTCTAATGCTAATGTAAAAAAGCATTTGATATAGACAAATTAAGGACTCCAAAAACTAACAAACATTCATGTAGACTCGGAAAGCATTGCTAGCATACCTATGAGTACAACCTAGTTTAGCTCCATTAACCCATAAAATCTCAGAAGATTTGCAACCAAACCTAATAATCTTATGTCATGTAAACTAGTATAATTATGAGTAAAGCTGCAAAAGCCTTACAAATGGTATAGCAAGCATATTTACAGATAAACACCCATTCATCAGAACAAATAATGCACCAAATTTGTCTGGCGTTGCCAAACAAAGAGAAAGGTGGGAATATTCATATCTGATCTGCAAGAATTACCAGAAAACAGATTCGGTATATAAGCTAAGAGTTACTATATTTTAAAGGGTCGGCGCAAAAATTTACAGAGCATGTAAGGGAAAAAAAAAAAAATCTAACAAGAATTTGCAGTGGAGTTTGATCTGGACAAAGAGGAAGAAGAGTTGATGAACTCGATGCAATCTTCCATGGCTTCTATCCTATGAGAATCAACAGGAGTTACAAAGGGCTTTGATTTCCCAGCTAAAGAATCCTTCCTTGAAGCTCTCTTACCCGCAGGAACAATGCATAAAGCTCTTCCAACTTTCCCCGCAAGATTCTTCATCAATCTCATTGGTGAAATTCCTGGTCCACTGCTACATTGGAATACAAAATTTCCAAAAATCTTCTTGCTTCTGGAAACTTTCTCATCAGAATTTTGTTTCTGATAATTGAACTTCTTAACCTTGAAGTATTCTCTGCTGCACATCTGGGTATCACCTCCGGTTGACGTATTGGGGGGGGAGAGAGAGAGAGAGTGAGGGAATATTTGGTGGATTTATGGTGTGGAAGTGTAAAGCACATAAGTAGGAGGAGCACCAAAAAGGAGAATATGGTAAAAGGGGAAGCAGAGTCGGTGAGAAAAAGTGCTTTTTAAAAATATAAATGAGATTGTGCTTCTCAATTCACAGTACAAAATCACCCTCCATTGACTGTGTGACAACGATTACTTTTTGGCTTTGCATGCAGTACAAGCATAGTAAAAGCAATTCCCTAATCCCTCCAACCAACAAAAAACATCAAAACCAAAGGAGGAGGAAAAAAAAAAAAGAGGGAATAAATGATTTAGAGTTCTTAGGTATTGCAACCATGATAATTGTCATCATGTTCAACGGTTATTAAAGAAACATACTGTATTAAGCAAACCAATTTCTTGTATTTCACCTTTTCAGTGGTTGTGATCTCAACTTCCATCAACTTTGTTGCTAGCTAAATTTAGGACTCTTACTAAATTCTCAGTGATCATTTTGTGCTGGTCTTCCAACAAATGACATTTATAGAGCTTAATTACCATGTGTTATTGATTATTTCCTGTTTAAAATAGAAAAAAAAAATTGGTTGATTGTTAAATCTTTTATTGGGTCTTAAAACAAAACAAGTTTTTAGAATATTTGGTATGCAGTCTACGTTTCTTTTCTACTTTTTGAGGCCTTAATTTAAGATTACCAAACAATAGGATAGACGTTATGATGGGACAATGGACCAAATTAAATCCAATGTTAAGAAGCTCACGAAATAGACAAATTTAAAAGCTTGTAACTAGAGGGTTTTTAATTTTTATTATTACTTTTTTGAGGGTTTTGAAGAATGAAAAGAAGAGCCAAGGAAAAAAATAATAATCCAAAAGTTAAAATAGAGCGAGAGAGAGAGAGAGAGAGAGAGAGAGAGAGAGAGCAAAGGATCTCTTTTAGATGTAAGGAAGAGGACAGCCAGCATATACTCAGTGAGCCTTTGCTTTTCTTTTCTTTTCTGTGCTTTTGATTCACTTACTGTTAGAATTCAAAAGAAAGCCAGTCCATAAAAGGAGACAATGTCAGCTCATGGAAGTGGGAAACAGGGACACTGAGGATGTACATATTTGCTTAACTTCTCGTTTCAAAAACCTTTATGCAATCTATTTCGGCAGAACTCAAAAACATTGTGCAAATTTAACAGAAATCAAGAAAAATAGAGCCTATATATATGTATATATACATCACTACAATCTCAAGAACCATATAAAACAGAATGAAAGGTTTCTGACCATCAGATTTTCACCACATGGAAAAAAAAATTCATTAGCCAGACATGAAGACAATCCTTTAAGATACAAATTACTGACTTTACAACATAGCATAAAGCAGCAGAAGACAAGTCAACAGTTTGTAGCACTATCAACACTTGAAAGAAGCACAATCTAATTCTTTCAGAGTAAGAGCTTCAGATATATCCTCATCAACCATCTTCTTTTTAATTAAGCTAGTTGACAGTTCACATATTAATATGCATAACCTCCTATTCCTAATATGAACATCAATATTTCTTTCCATTAACCTTCTGCTTTTCCTGAAAATTCTGGCTTTTAGCAATCCTCAGGAATCAAGATCGCATAACAAACGATTTTTGAACCATTAACAAGATCCTCACCACCTTCTAAATTCCTCTTAACATTCCCTATTATTGTTCCATATTATTGAGATTCTGAAGCATTAAAAGATGAACCAGGAACAATATATAACTATAAATCTCAGTCACTACCAGCAGAGTTTAGCATGTCGGAGACTTAGACAGTCTATTACAAACGTAATACCGAGAAGGAGAAATCACCGATTATCATTCATGACAAGCAAAACCTCCCCACCATTCCCAATGATGTAATCCAAACATTTCCTCACTTCTTCGGTATCTTTAAAAGCCTGAGGAACAACTAAATCACTATCCAAATTATACCAGACCCCGTCAATTCTTCTTAAAGTGACCCAATGCCTACTTCTCCAAATCCCACCATACCTCTTGACAGGAACATTAAGAACAATACCCATTAAAGTATCTTCAGGCCCATCTAGATCAATGGAAGAAGCTCCACTTCGACGATCATGCCAAATCACACTCTTGCCTTTCCCTTCTAAAGCAGAAATCAAAACATTAATGTCATAGTTTCCAGTAATTGTATTATGATGAGGCTTAAAGAGTACAGATAATGGTGTCCAAGTTTCTTTATTGGTATCATCAACAACAAGCTTGTCAGCAATCTCATTCAAACTTGCTCGAGTAAACGCGTCCTTTCGCTGTTTACAACATAATTCTGATGTTACCTTGAGAAAAAGAACCCACTGATATCTAAACCAAATCAAAGAAACACATTTCCCCAATTGAATAAAGGGGCAATAAAAAACCACGGAAAATTACAAAACTGAAGTAAGACTAATTGTTTTGGCATAAAAGATTAATGGGTTTTGTTATACTTTGTCCAGTGACTAAAAAGACAATATTTTTTTAGTATCTCCGAGTTGTATTTATATTTTGCCATGGAAATTTTCCAGACCAAGTAAAAGAAACCTAGCAGAAAACAAGGGAAAGAGGAAGAGTACCTGAAAGAGATTGTTGAGGGAGTGCAAGAGGCAGAATTGAAGTCGTTGCTTCTCGTGATAGATTTGGGTATTCTCTTTCGCCATCTTCAAACACAAGAATACCAATTCACCATTAGCAGCTGGATTCTAAAATATGCGTTTTGCTTTGGTTCTAAAGAAATTTTACCCCAATTTGACGGTTTCTTTTCTTTTCTTTTATGAGTATTTTATTTATTTATTAATTATTATATTATATTTACAGAACCGAATATGAATATTAAGTCCCTATTTTCTTTTTCTTTTTTTCTTTTTTCTTTTTTTGTAATAAAATATTGATTCCCTATAAAGTATAAACTCAAGGAGAAATAAATTTTAGGAGTATATAAGTTACCGAAAAGAGACCCAAAAAAATAATTTATTCGTTTTTGCTGCATAAATGACGTTTAAGTTCAATGCCTCTTGTCCCGAGCTTAAGGAAACTAGGAGAGAATTCGGGAAGAAAGGGTTCTTATTATTATTATAGAATATCTTGTTTTATTTTTATTTTTATTTTTTTTTCCATTTTGTATCTCTTACAAAAAGTAGTTTATTATTATTATTATTATTATTTTCATATAGGAATTTGTATAGGCTATTTTGTTAGATGTAAAAAAAAGAGAAAAAATAAAGAAAATGCTACATATTAAATTTATTTCTCAAATTTTAGTTAGTTAATGATGTTATAATTAATTAATAGTTAAAAAGTTATTAAAACTTTTAAATAATTAAAGATGATAATTTGCTCAAAATTATTCTGTTTTGCGATGCTTCGCCCTTAACAAATGACACAGAATATATAGTACAGTTCATGTCTTGTACTCAGTTTTTATATATTATATATAATAAAAAATATTTTATATATTTAATTAAAAAAATTATGTTTTTTATTTATATTTTTCTTTTATTGTTATGTTTTAAAATATTATTTTTTTTAAATGAAAATTTTTACATTTTTTTATAAATTATTTAAAAAATAAATAAATGAAAAAACAGGACAGTAAATGGAGATACATGCCCCAACTTGAGGTATCCTCGCCATGCGTCCTCCATTAACGGGAAAATGAATGGGGCAGAGACATAATGAAAAATCTCTACTACTTTTTCATCTTACAAATCATAGAAGCTATTTTACCAAAAAAAAATACAAATCATAGAAGCTAAAATAAATAAAATATTATCAAATTATTTGATATAAAAAATATGATTAAAAAATTTAATGAATCTAGAATTATTGAAATGAAAATAACCTCCTAAATCTGTAGTACATTAAAGAATGTTATAATTTTTTATTTATTTATAAGCCTATGTGGACTGCAAGTGTCAATTCCAAAGAATATCATACGATTCATTCACATGAAATTGAATTAAGGTTGATGGTATTTGACGGTGTAGTTCAGTAGTAGAAGTCTGTTAAGCTTTCATATTTGCGAATGCGAGAGTTGAAGTTCGAGTCTTGATAACTCCATTTGAACTCAATTGCTCATCTTCACTGCTACTACACAAGGGAGAGGTAGTTTTCAATAATATGACATTTAGTGTGGACTCCTACTGTGTTAAAAATATGCCTGAATTTAACCCACTCACTAAATAACTCATGAACCAATAACTCCGCTATAGATATGTTTTTTTTTGTTAAAAAAAAAAAAAAAAAGAATTAAGTTCGATGATTGAGGTCAATGGGTTTTAGATAAATTCAATTGGACAACTATGGTGGATAGAAGATGGGGTTTTTAATCACGTTGCTATTCCAAAATAGGTTTTCCCATTCTACAAACCTTTTGCTTTGAATTGTTTCAGTACCTCCTCTATCTGATCATACAATGAAAGAGGCTTTCTTTTAACTTTGAGATCACATAAAAAGAGAAGATTGAATTATAATCCTAAATTTATTTTTTATCTGATGTTTATTGTTGAAGAAGAGAAGAATAATCAATTTGCTTACTATTTACTGTGTGGTTTAAGCTTACTATTATCAATTTGCTTTGATTTATTAACGGTCTTTGCATAGGAAGGAGCTCAAGATTTGAATTTGTGCTGCTCGTAATGTTTTCAATATGATCTTGGTGTATGGCTGAATTTGACAGAGAAAACGCGATCTGATTGGCAAAGAATAAGAAGAAAGAGAAGAGATGTCCTAATTTATAAAATATTTTTGTAGTTTTATAGTCGGTTGGATGGTTTTTATTTTCCGGAACTGAGTAATTTGAATCGCACTCTCTGTTTCTTTTCTTTCATTTTTCTTTCTTTCTTGTATTGATCAGGAAACTAACTTCCCTTTTTCTTTGTTTCTAAACAGTTTCTGCCTTGACAATGTCGGTTATTATGCGTGTCTCTGGTTGTTTGTTTAGATGTTTCATTGCCTATGATTTGTGGGGTTTATTCGGTGTCACTTTCGCATTCTAACATTAAGGCTGGATTGAACAATTATGAACAAGTACATACACTTTTGCCTCTGTAGTTTTTATTTTTATTTTTTATGAATAATTATTGCTTGTATCAAACTATGTTTATCTAATTTAAATATTGAATGACTTTTATTAAAATATAATATATTTTAATAAATTAAATGTAATTCAGTCTAACCACACATAATATCATATACTGCTTTCTAATCCATTTATGTACCAAATACATAATGTTATATTTATATATTTTCCAGTTCAATCCCACACACAAAGGCAACTCTAACGTGCACAAGATACAAAAAAGAAACGGATCTCTGCCCTTGTTCTCGTCTTCCAGCAATTTTACTTATAATTTTGAACTCTAATTAATAGAATATAATATTTAAAAAAAATTCACAAAAAGTAAGCTGCATTTCTCTTTTGTTGTGGAAGCACATAAAACGTAGGTTATGCCTCTTACCAAAAATGTTGACCATTATCTAAAGTTGCAAAAGATGCTATGTTTTGGAAGTTATTGCAGATTAAGTTGTATTAACACAAAAATATTTAATTAAAGCCAGAAGTTAAACTTCACTATTATTCTGTTAATTAACAATGAACATTATACTTTATACACAAATACGCTTTGCAAATATATATATAAAGCCATTGATAATCAATATCTTAAAATGTTATATTTACCACAATCCCACCAGCTTCTTCAATCTTCAATAACAAGGTAATTCTGCGTATCCATAGTCATAGTTATTACTCTTCTCGTCCTCAGACTTGACTTCATCTTCCAAACCCAACGCTCTGATGCTCAATATCGGAGGATGCATATTATAGTTCTTGGATGATGAAGAATCTATAGGAGCGAAAGGGAAAGCTTTGTAATTGGATGGCTGGTTCATGAACGGTCAGAGATATGGAGGTGGAGAGTAATAATCCGAGGGGTTTGTAATGGATTAGCTTAGTTTGATTAGCCTTGTTGAGATATTCACATTTTAAGAAATTAAACATTCATTTCGTTCTGATTTTTCGACATTTCATTGAGAACTCATTCAATTAATGTGAGTTTTAATCATTTCAATGAGATTTCACGACTGAGTTTTTGTTAAATATTGAATTTCGTACAAAAATGGCCGAAATTCGATCAGGTCTGCAAAAAGGGTTAGTTTAGATCGGACTGGAGGTAAGGGATGATGACGTCATCATCTTCTCATTTTGTTTATTAGTTTTGTTTACCTGGGATTTTATCATCTTTTCAGCCAACAATAATTTAGCTTTAAAATAGTTTTGTAATTAGTTTTGTTAATTATTATTTTATGAATAAACATTACTATTGAAAGTAGGAGAGGCATAGTTTGGTTAGGCAATTTTTCAATTTTTGCACCGAACCAAATATGTCGGTTTTGGTTGGGTGGCCAACCGAAACCTACTGATCATCATGAAATAACCAGCACAAAACCATGCCAACAATGATCAGTCGATTATGGTTTTCGTCGGTCTATTTTGATTGAAGAGAATGAAAAGAAAAAAAAAACTAATAAAAACAAATAATAAAGTTTTATACAACCTCAAGGTCTCAGCAATACAGTGTACATTAGCAACCACAAAATAAAAAAAAAATAAAAAAACAAACAAAGAATTAATAAAAAAATTTCACTGGTGCTAATGATCGGTGCCGAAGATACCAGAGAATGAGAAATCTTCGCGTAGGAAGCATAAAAACTACAGGAGAAATTTTCCCATAGGAATCCGCATAAGAACTTGTCTCTGGCCTTACTGCTCATTGACCACTAAAAAGAGGGCCTAGATTCAAATGGAATTTGAGATTGAATTGCCACTAAGGTAAAGTTTGGAAGGAAATATTTGGGGCTGGTATTGGTTTGCTTTAGAGAGAGAGAGACGGGGGAGAATTAGGGGGGCAGGGGCTACTATTAGTAGAATGAAGAAAGTGATAATTTTAGGGTTTTATGAAATAGAAAAGATCGGACGGCTACAATTAAGGAAATGGCATAAATTAAAAGGTTTACTAGGCCAGTTCGGTTCAATCAGTTTTAATAAAAAAAAATACTTTGAACCACGAATCGACCGGTGTCTTCGATTTTTTTTGGTATAAAACACTGAACCCAACTAGTGTTGACAAAAACAAAGACCGAAAACTGGATCGCTCAATTCGGTTCGGCCGATTTTGTTGGAATGGCCAGTTTTTGCCCAGGCCTAATTGAAAGCAATAAGAAATTGCAAAACTCAGGGTCGACATCAGTTGATAATAAGCCACGTCATCTCCCACCATGTTCGAAACCCAAAAGCCTCGATATAACCCTAACTTTTATCCGTTTGGATCACGAACTGCGAAGACTAAGGAGTCAATAGCAACATTCTCTAGGGATATTTCAGTAACTGAACTCCCCCCATGAGAGTTGGTTCCTCTCTCTCAGCTCATTTGAATTGTTTTCGATTCTTCAATGCGACCACAATCGTAGAACGCGTAAAACTAGTCATATTTCCACTCTGTTATGTCAAATAACACTTTCCTTTTCCTCTCCATCGATATCTTGTCAAAGGTTTCAGATAATGTCGTTGCGAACAAAAAGAACAGCGTTGCTCCTAAAAGTGGTCATTGCCAGAGACAGACTCTGAGGAAAGCTTTTTTGATGAGGAGGAGGAAGAAGAAATAGAAAAGGAAAAAGTAGAAGAGGAACTTATGGTGAAAGAGAGTGCAGTGGGAAAAGAAGATCCTTTGGACGCGAAAGGAAAAGGGAAAAAACCCATTTCTTTTAACTCTCCAAAAAATTTGCAAAGTGTTAACCCAGTTTTCTATAGTGCTAAAGCTTTTTATTTATTTATTTATTTTTAACTGTTTTCTCTTTCTGTTTCTCGTAAAGGGTTGGTTCTAATTTTTGTTTCTAGTTGTTTTTTTTTTAATTGATTAGGTATGCAGAAAGGAAGGTCATGAAGCGGGGATTCAAAGGGAAAACAGTTAGCAGCACGGTTTCATCACTCACATTGACTGCCCAATGAAACCGTGCTTCCTTTGCAAAATGCCTGGTAAGTGATGGTTTTGGAAGTTGTTAGCAGCTGGTTGAAAAAACTAGGATAAGTTTCAAACAAATTTGCATTGTGTGTTGCTGATACTAATCTTAATGGATCTAATAGAATGAGTAGCATTTGTTTTTTTATAATAATTTTTTTGGTAATAGAATTTGTTGCTTTGCCATCTAATATTGTTGGCAGTCATAAATTGAAAAAACTTTGTATCAGCAACACACAAAGGACCTTTAATTTGCTGTTCATGAAATAACAAACAAGAAGAAGATACTAAGACATGACCAGCAAAAGCTTTCCCAATTAATAACAACTTGGCTTTATAATTCTAAAGTCCCATGAAGCATAAACACCTTGGCTTTCCAATACTAAAACATTTTGCTCCAAAGAGAAAATTTTGTCTAGAAGTGTGATTTTCATTGCAAATTCTAAACAAATTGACAGATCAACTAGGAAACTTCTTTACTAAAAATATCATAATTTCTTAACTTCAAATGCACAACAAATAAGAAAACAATTAGCAGGTGATTATTATCCATATTGGTATCACAGATTCATGGGCATTTTATCTACACATTCAAATTGGCCTCCACATCAAAACATGAAATTTCAGAAAACCAATTCATTCACCAAAAAAAGTTAAACTTCACTGCTACTCTGTTAATTAAAAATGAACATTATACTATATACACAAATACGCTTTGCAAATATATATATAAAACCACAAAGATTGATAATCAATATCTTAAAATTTTATCTTTACCACAAACCCACCAGCTTCTTCAATCTTCAGTAACAAGGTAATTCTTTGTGTATCCATAGTCATAGTTATTACTCTTCTCGTCCTCATGCTTGACCCCATCTTCCAAACCCATCGCTCTGAAGCTCGATATCAGAGGCTGCGGATTATAGTTCTTGGATGATGAAGAAACTATGGGCGCGGAAGGGAAAGCTCCGTAACTGGATGGCCGGTTCACGAACGGTCGGGGATATGGAGGCGGAGGTGGAGAGTAATAATCCGAGGGTAGATCGGAATGATATTCCACAAAAACGCATGGAGCAGCAGGAGGGGCAGACGAGTAATAATGGTTACTATAAGGGGCAGTATGGTAATCCGACTGCGGCGGTGGAGAGGGATGTGATCGGACGGCCAGCTTCACTCGCACTTTGCCCTGGGGACGGCCGGAAGGTCGACGGAGCTCGAGGCTGCAGATCGCCTGAGTGGATTCGTCGGAATCGGAGAGGTTGCTAAGAGGGAATTCGAGTGTTCCGACAAGGGGTTTGGGGGTTTCCGATGGCCTGGAATGGAAGATTTGGAGAGTGAGAACGGAGTGGTGGAGAGGGCGAGTGATTGGAAGGACGAAGCGCTCGTTCCAGACGGGTTCGGTAGAACCAGAGTCGTCGGGTCGGGTAGCGATGCGGTGGTCCGGGTCGATGAAGAAAGTGGCGTAGGGTTTGAGCATGCCGTTACGCCAATTAACGTTCTTGAGGTGCTTGGCGGAGACCACCGTGATTTCGAGTTCTAGAGGCTTGGACAACGCCATGGCAGAAAAAAAAAAAGTTAGGGCTTGAGGTTTTCTGTTTTTCTGAATTGGAGTCAAATTGGGAAAGATTTAAGACGAGGCGAATCGATACTGGAAAAAGGCCTAAAACGATTAAGAAACGGCATTAATACGACCTGTCGTTGTCACACTAAAACGACTTGCCGTTTCATAAAAAAAAAAAAACGACTTGTAGCTTTTTCTAATAAACGGATTTGAATGCCTTGTAGCGAAGCCAATGAGTCAATGACTACTGGATAACGATCCCTTTCCACACACTCAAAACTCCCACTCTCCAATGGCTTCCTCTGCAACACCACCTTCTTCACTCTCTTTCTTCTCCTCCTCAATCTTCCTCACATCCTCTCGCCCCCAAAACCTCAAATCCCTCTCCACTTTCAGACCCATTTCCCAGAAAACATCGACGACCAGACCTCTCGCTATCAGCTCCGAGCTTAGCACCCTTCCAGTCCTCTCCTTCACCGGCGAGAAGGTTGGAGAGACTTTCCTCGGCGTCAAGTCTGCTCCACCAGATACCGCTCGTGCCGTCGTTCACCGGGGCATCATCACAGACCTACGGAACAAGCGCCGCGGTACCGCGTCGACACTCACTCGCGGTGAGGTTAGAGGTGGTGGCAGGAAACCCTACCCGCAGAAGAAAACGGGTCGGGCCCGACAAGGGTCCACGCGGTCTCCTCTCAGGCCCGGCGGAGGGGTCGTGTTTGGGCCTAAGCCTAGAGACTGGAGCATCAAGATAAACAGGAAGGAGAAGAGGTTGGCGATTTCTACGGCGATTGCGAGCGCCGCTGTGAACACGATAGTGGTGGAGGAGTTTGGGGACAAGTTCGAGAAGCCGAAGACGAAAGAATTTATAGCGGCTTTGAAGAGGTGGGGGATCGACCCCAAAGAGAAATCGACGTTTTTGCTGACGGAGGTTCCTGATAATGTGAGGCTTTCGAGCAGGAATATCGGAACTTTGAAGATGTTAACGCCGCGGACTTTGAATCTGTTTGATATATTGAATGCAGATAAGGTGGTTCTCACCAGGGATACTGTGGATTACTTGAATGGGCGATATGGGGTTGATTATGAAGGGAGCGAAGATGAGGAAGAAGAATTTGAAGATGGAGAAGAAGAAGAAGAAGAAGGTAAGAAAATGAGTCATATTTTTCTCTTTTCTAGTTTAACTTTTGAAGGATATGCACTACTTTATCACAGTGATATGCATTTACAATTGCATTTTGATAGGAGAATTAACTCACCCATTCATACTAATTGAAGTTGCGAACATTTTTATTTGCCATTCTAAATCTGGATCAGCATTGAAAACATATTTAATTATGGAAGTTAGATCATAAGCATTTTTAAAGCAATTAAACCTTCTTGTTAATAAAGTGCCAAAGGTATTGTTATATATTTGAAGAGTATATGTTATTCCTGCACTGTCAAGGATGTTGTTATCCCACCTCTCCGTTTGCTAGTATTCAAGGCTATGCTTGTTAGGGTATTGCATAAATAGTGTTGTTGCAGTATGAGGAACTGGTATGCGTCCCAATGTGCATCAATTTTCAAACATGCGGTGTACGTCTGAGATTTTTTATTCTTGTTTTGGTTGGTTTAATGGTATTACGACTGAACAAAGCCTTCATTTCAGAATTCTTTAGGGTCTCCTTCGTTAGTTATTTTTGAACTGCTTGAGATTTCACTCCTGATTTTTCCACACAGCTCAGCTGTAATGGAGATTCGCTCTTTGGTTTCCTGAGGGCCTGTAAAAAATGATCACAAGTGGAGTGCCATGCCTAGAAAATAGCATATAACAAGATTAATGATTATTGAAAGTAGGTCTGTACTCAATATTCCCCATTGATTTTAGGGTGTATTATGTTACTTTATTGTTTGCAATCATTGCATATATGTCTATATTTTTATGAATATGGGAACTTCTGAAATTTTACTTGTGGTTAGTTTTCAAAATCTTCTATGAATGTAAATTGGTCAGACAGAAGAGAGATGATGCAATAAAAATAAAATTCAAAGTAAATAATGTAATTTTTGTGAGTATAGGAGTTTTGCAAAATGGAAAAGTTAATGTAATGCAGTCCACACTTGTTTTTATAATACCTGGGACTCACTGTTTAGTGTATCTTTGAGATTCTATCTTAATTTTATCTTTTTCATTCTTCACTTTTTTACTTTCAAATGCAGGAACTATTACTGTAGATGAGGTTTCTGGTACAGCACAATGATGGCTCCCAGCATCTTTCTCTTTCCTCAATTGGGAAAGGATTCATCCCAATCTTGTTATGTCAATCTGAGCTTTGCAATTGCAGGCAGGTTTTGGTAAATTGTATCCAAATTTTTTTTGTCCTAATTTGTAGTTTTTATTCAACACAAATGTATGTAGACGGATCTACGTTGTTGTACCACAAGGGAACTTATTCCCTGTTAAGTTCTCCAATTGCAGCGTGTTGTCTTTTTATGGTTTTTGGTGGTTCCTACTTGTCAAAACCCAAAGAAAAACAGGGGGTTTGATGGTTCTTACTTGGGGTACCTAGTAATTGATTGTGTAATGGTCTTAGTTTCTTTACATATTTGAGAAAACAATGGGGCTGAAGTGAGGATATCCTCAATTTAAAAACTTGCAGATAAGGGGAGAGCTGTTGTTTTAAATTTGATGTGACATATAATCTATCAGTTTTAGATTATCAAATCTATTTTTAGTATTACTTTTCATTTTTATTTTTATTTTTTATTATTTGGAAAAAAAAAATTACTTTTAAATGAACATAAAAAAAATAAAAATAAATAGTCATTTAGGTTTTTTTATTAAACAAATTACAGTTTTATTGCATTTTATTATATTTATATATTAAAAATAAATTTAAAATTGCTTTTTTATAAATAAATAAAAAGAATTCTAAAATAAAAAAAATCTATAATTTTTTTGTTAGATTTTGTTCTGCAGTAGAAAGGGAGATGAAGAGGAAGAAGAAGAGAGATAAAGAAGAAAGAATTTTAAAATAATGTAAAATAATTAGAATCATTTAAAAAAATTTTAAAAGTTTATAAAAGTTTTGGAGGAGAATGAAATATTTTTTATAAACATTTAATTTCTATTTTTGACTAAATAGTATACAAAACTTTTTCATTTATATAAATTTTTAAAAGTCATTGACAAATTGAATATCTCATGATTTTATAAACTTTTAAAAAATTTTAATTGAATACGCTGTGACTTTTATAAACATTTTAAAAGTTTACATTAAATATTTCATGAATTTATAAAATTTTTAAAAGTCTATATTGAATACATCTAAACTTTTTAATTTTATAAAAAATGTTTAAAATTTTAATTGAATACGCCTCCTAAATTAGCCCTAGCCCTGCAGATTCTTGAGAAACAGAAGACAAAAATAATAAAGAAAAAAAAAATGAAGGTAGCGCTGCTAATTGTAACAGGTATATAAGATTTGTGTTAAGTTTTAATATTCTTTTCAAATGTTACTTGGGCAATAAACATGCATTTATCAATCTGGGTAATAAAAGAAGAAACTTCTCGAGTTCTAATAACGAATAGTTCATCCGATTTCTCTGTGGCGTTTAGATGCAAAAGTCGACCACTAAAGGTGAATTTGTTTAATGCTAGTCTAGGTGATTGAGTGTGAAATTGTGAATTGCTCTTAGGATCTTCAGCACCTTCTAGTTCCCTGTTTTCAGCGAATTGTGAGCTATCTAGCTTTCTATTTTTTCTCTTTGCTATATATCGGCCTTGTATGGTACTTCACTCACTTTCTCTCATTATTTTTAGTATTCATATTCCATATTTTCTAAGAAGATTTCCCTATTAACTGAAATTGATAGTACTAACTTGTTAATCATAAATGGTAACAAATCCATAATAGTATGCCCTTCATCTCATTAGGAAATGAAAATAATATTGAAAGGAATATTAGCTGAAGAATTTATTAGTCCAACAAATAGCCAATTGGATATATCTCTGAACATTTCTTGTTATGGTTGAATTTCCACTCGGTTACTTCCCAGCAGCGATGATATCCATCAATTAGCACGAACCATGGACAAATGTTCTCTCTTTTTCTCTCTCTCCCCCTGTGCAAGCACAGAAACACAAAAAAGAAAGAGAGAAAATGCACACTCCCTACGCAGGCATTATCCTGTTCAGGTTCAAAGGGACTGTCTCAGCCTGACCTGCTGCATTCCAGCCAAATAGCCAGAGTGAAACAGATGCAGGCACCCCTGGTGCGTCTCTTATGTCAACAGGAGCGAAATTTTGAAAAGGAAACGACAGGTGATAAATTAAAGGAACATTTTTATTATCAACGGATTTAAAAGATAGTAACAAACATGTCTTAATAAGTTAAAAACACCAAACTATGTTGTTTACCAAAGCATGGAAATGAAAATCTAATATCGAAACCTCGATAAGCTAATCATGCATCCAAGCCTAGAAGGTCGATAAACGGATCTGTCTGCTGCTGATTTACATGATCCTGCAAGATATAAACCTGTAAGACATCCCACTTCATAGGAAAAAAAATACCTACACAAGCAAAGCAATATATGGCAAGGATTTTTCTTTTTTGGGATAAGAAACAGCCTTTCATTGATAGGAAATCAATACAAAAGGTAAAGGAGAGGTTAAGAAATCCTCCCCCAAAGAAAAGAAAAAAAAACATAAAAAGACAAAACAGTAAGTAACATTAAGACAATAACATAGACTTTTAAAACACATCAACCACCCTTGACATCCGAAATGAAAGCTTTACGAGTATTGGACAATCTGAAAAGTCTTGGAAAAGTGACAACAAAAGGCAGACCACCTCACCGCACATCTCCCAAAAACATATTTTGTTGCCTCTTCCCACTTCCTACTTGACAAGTCTAAAAAAATAATCAAATCCCTGAAATATAAAATTCCATGGATTTCTAAAAGAACCTCTAGTAACTAAGTTCGAATCCCAGCCATTAGGATGTAAACCATATTTGCTTCTAACAAATAAGCCCCATAAAGAATTTTGTTCCAAGGGAAATCTCCAAGCCATTTTCCTAGCCTCTTAAACACCTTCTCTATCACTGGATTCCAAAGGTCCATAGAAAGAGGATTCCCACCGAAAAGAAGACCTTACTTATAGGCCAGTCTCCCACTTCACACCCTAAACGCACAGCTAGATATTGTACTAGACTTGGATCCACATTAATACCTACAATTGTACTCTTTCCCATATTGATCTCAAGCCCCAGCAAAACACAAATAGCATCCACATTTTGAAAATTCTTTATTGAATTATTCAAATTATTCAAAAAGAATAAAGTGATAATCTGAAAATGTAAATGAGACATTGATAATTCCTCATTTCCTACTTTAGAAATAAAACTAGTGCAAAAATACACAATAAAGTAAATTGCAAAAATACAGAGTAAACTAACTTTTTCAGATATTATCTATTGACAGTGCCTTTCAGCATTCATCACATGCATAATGATGTGTCTAATATTAATTTTATTGAACAACTGGTACACTAATTATCAATTTTGCTTTTACAGTGCTTGCTTAACAGTTCTCAATGATACTGAAAAATCTGTAGCCATCCCTATTTATGCTTTGAGAGATACTAAAATATCTAGCTACTTTAAACAACTTTATTATCAATTTGAGATAGTCTTATGTGCCCTCGAGTATCTTGAACGAAAATTAAACAATATGTGCCCTCAACTTTACACCACAATCTGTATCTTATATGTCTTGAATAAAAAACAATGTTTCTTGTGTATCTTGAACGAATATTAAACAAATTCAAAATCACTGACCTTCACCCTACCGAGGTTTTCAATTAATTTGCAGGCAAGTAGATTTCACCACCAATTTCACCATGTTGCTCCCCGCTGACAGTTTTCTTAGCAGCCAAAAACTCAGCACTCATAGCATCCATTCCATGCTGCACAGCTTCCTCAGCACTCCCGTAACCATGCTCCTCAGCATACTTCCGCACATCCTCTGTAATCTTCATAGAGCAGAACTTTGGTCCACACATAGAGCAAAAATGGGCCACCTTAGCACCATCTGATGGCAAGGTTTCGTCATGGAAGGACATGGCAGTCATTGGGTCCAGAGACAAAGAAAACTGATCCAGCCACCGGAACTCAAATCTTGCCTTGCTTAATGCATCGTCCCAGGCTTGAGCGTGTGGGTGACCTTTAGCTAAATCAGCTGCATGAGCAGCTATCTTATATGCTATAACTCCTGCCTTCACATCATCACGATTTGGCAATCCAAGGTGTTCTTTGGGAGTTACATAACAGAGAAGTGCAGTTCCCAGAGCTCCAATATTGGCAGCACCAATGGCAGAGGTTATGTGATCATAACCAGGAGCAATATCAGTTGTTAAAGGGCCAAGAGTGTAGAAAGGCGCTTCATTACACCATTCCAGCTGTTTCTGCATGTTTTCAGGAATTTTGTGCATTGGAACATGTCCAGGTCCCTCATTCATTACCTGAAAGTGCATATTGTTCGTATTACGATGAACAACACAATAAAAGAAAACATTTCTTGGAAGCAAATTATGAATAAAATAACAGGGAAAATATTTTGATTGTGGATAATACAGATTTCCCTACTACATTGGTAACCTTGCACCATTTTTCTTATTAATTAATCATTGTTCAAGGATTGAACTTTCGATTGCCCTGTACTGCATACCAAGTCGGTATTAGAGTTAAGCTGTTTTACTTAGACGGATGAAAGATGGGCAGAAATGTGAGTATGTCTATAGCCTTGTAAAATAATTAACATAAAGTCTCAAGTTCAGCGAAGTTTTCTTCTGCCTATTGTCAATATGAGTGCACTAGGCTGCTACATAGATTGGAAATTTCATTCATTTTACCTGTACGTCCTTTTCCCAAGCTCTGCGGGTCAGTTCTCCTTGAGTAAGAAGCTCTGCAAATTGAGCAGTGTCATTGGCATCATAAATGGACCCAGGTCTCAGTCCATCGCCTATAGATAAAGCCACATCATATTGATTACAGATGTCAAGTATGTCATCCCAGTGCTCATAAGCGAAATTCTCTTTATGATAGGCCAAGCACCACTTTGCATGGATGGATCCTCCGCGTGAGACAATTCCTGTCATACGCTTTGCTGTCAGAGGGATGTAACGCAGCAGAACACCAGCATGTATAGTGAAGTAATCTACACCCTGCTCCGCTTGTTCAATCAGAGTGTCTCTGAACACTTCCCAGCTAAGATTTTCTGCAATGCCATTCACTTTTTCAAGTGCTTGATATATGGGTACAGTCCCTACTGGCACAGCAGAGTTCCGGAGGATCCACTCACGGGTCTCATGGATGTGGCGACCTGTAGAAAGATCCATGACAGTATCGGCACCCCACATGGTTGCCCATTGGACTTTGTAGACTTCCTCTTCAATGGAGCTTGCAACAGCAGAATTTCCAATATTTGCATTAACTTTGACCAAAAACTTTCTTCCAACTATCATTGGCTCCAGCTCTAAGTGCTTCTTATTGGAAGGGATTATGGCCCGCCCACGAGCAACTTCTGACCTCACAAACTCTGGGTCAAGTTTCTCACGAGTTGCACAATACAACATTTCCTCAGTTATAATTCCCTGCTTAGCATAGTACATTTGAGTGTATCTAGGTCCCCCTAATTTCTCACGCCTGTCAATCCACTCTTTGCGCAGTTTAGGGAGTCCTATTTAACAACATCAACCACATAACTAAATTATGGAAATTAATCTAAGCAAAAAGAGATCACTGACAGAAGACCACATAACTAAATTATGGAAGTTAATCTACGCAAGAAAATATCAGTGACAGAAGTGTAAAATAACAAAGAGAGTAAATAAACCATCATAGCTTCAGTAGTTGATTTAGTGGTCTTTTCTCATAACCAAGTCTTAAAAATGTTATTATAAAACACTTGCGTTAAATTTAAGTTACAATATCAAAAAGTCATTATTCCATTTGGGAAAAGAGAAGTCATTTTGATTCAATGTGTTTTGTCTCGTAATTAGAATTAACAGATACTATATCATAATATATACTTGCAGGAAGAACAAACAGGATTCAAAAGTTGACAATTTCTCATATGAAGAAAATGGTTATCAAATTACAACAGCATGAAATATGTGTGAAAAAGAAATCTCACCCATTGTTCAATGTGAGCTGTAAACTGTTCACGAACAATGATAAACTGAAAATTTCACAACAAATGTATTAAATAAACTTGACATACCAGTTCGTGGGCTAATGTTTTGTGGACCACTGGTATCATAGGTGTCAAAGTTTGGTTCATCTCCAGCTAGGTGAACTCGTCGAAAAGGAACATTGAGTACATGACCAGTTTCTTCATGAATAACTTCCCTGTATGACAGAGATTGCATCAGTTGTTGCTTAGTTATCTGAGTTCACTGTAAATACTTATCAAAGTCAATCGAGGGCTTAACAGATTAAATAAAATTTATATATCCATGTCAGTATCATTATCATGCTGCGGTCCAAAATCAGATGGAGAGAGATACCTGTATTCTTTTGTACTCCTCGGGAAACATTGTTCAAAGGATGGAAGCTCTTGGAAATCAGGAGAATTGGGATCAACTGTATGCTTCCTTTGTTTTCCTTTATCTGCATTGGTTGCTGGGGGATCAAAGGTTAACGTTGCTTTGGGACCTGAGCTCAGAGGAGGAGGGCATAATTCCTTTCTATATGGACTTGAAACACGCCCCACAGCGTCAAACCCAGACAAGAAGGCAGTGCTTGGGAATTTTGCTGGAGAAGAATTGTTTCCCTTCTTGCACACAACTGATGTCAGGGTACTGTGGACCGATGCCATATCTAGATTAAACAAAGTACTGAGAGGTTATAACAGACAAGCTATTAAACTACATGCATAATATTAACGACTAACAGAAATTGTTGCCTTAGCAGGAAAACAATATATTAAGGGAGAGACTATGGATTCTGAGAATTTCCAAGATGTATGATCTTGGGCCATGTAGATGGATTATTTAATTGTCCTAAAAGGGATAATGTTCTCCACATCCTCCAAGATTTGACTTAAACACAATTTGATCCATATAGTTACAGCTACTGGGTTTCAAAAATTCATCATATTTCTCCCCTATTATGTCATTCATACCCCTCAAAATAATATCATCCACATTCCTTGTAGAGGTGCTAGTTGTAATTTTCAAAACCTCATGGATTAAATTGTAAATTAGTGTAAACCTCAGGGGGTCCAAATCAATACACGTCCTAAAGTGATAATATGCTATCGAACTATAGAACAAGCTATATGTCTAACCATTTGGTATTGAACTACTTGTCAAGCAAAAGCAGAAACTGTCCAACTAGAAAATTGGAAGTCTTATTTCTGAGTAAATTGGTGAGGTCTCCACTGCATTATATATATTCACCTAAATATTCAACCAAAACAAAGAAAGGGAATTGTTGCATAATTTATTTTAAAAATTCATTAAAATCAGAGCTGAGAAATACGAAGGTAAATAAAAATTTCAAAACTTTCATTGTATTTCATCAAAGATCATGCGGAATCAGTAATCACATATGCAGAAATAACTAAAAATTGTGGTTCCAAGACGATGTTAAAAGAAAATGACATAAATCATTTTGTGGGACGTCAAAAAAGATTCATCAAAGTTCCATGTGTTTGTGGTCATCAATTTATCATGTTATTACATGACTGCCACTTGATATGTATTAGACAAACTATTTTTGTGAAGTTTGTAAAAAATACAAAAGCGACCCTGATTACAGCGGAAACACAAACAGACAAACATAAATACAAAAGGAATTTTACAGCAAAACCATAATTTTATTTTATTTATTTTATTTTATTTTTCTAACTGAACAGTTTGATTTATACGATGGAATGGAAAAAAGACGAGCTAAAGATTTCGAGTTCGATCTACAATTCAATCATATGAATTTTATTATAGTCGATCAAACAGAGCAATGCATGCAATTCAAAGTTTGTCGAAAAACTCGGAGGAGAAAAGCCAATAATCATATAAGATTACCAATTTGTGACAAACAATTCAGATCAAAAACACTAAAATACATTGTAAGCCTTGGGCTCTGTTTGGAAGATATAAAAACGCATCATCTAATGAACAGAGCTTTAACATGATCGCTTAAACCATATCACATGACCATTGACATTCAGGTTTTTTTTTTTTTTTTTAAACAGTAGAAAAAAAGGAAAAATTTATAAAAATCAGGAAGACAATTCCACGTACATTTTGTAGGCTTTCCGGGGAACCAAACAGAGAAGCAAGAAATGCGAATATTTGGCGAACCAAATATGAAACAGATAAAATAAAGCTTCAAATTAGAGAAGAGTAAGCGTGAAAAGCTAGGGGTTAGAGAGAGAGAGAGAGAGAGATCACCTGGTTGAAGATGAATGGTCTTATCTTCTGCACACTCTCTCGGTGGAAAGTCTGACGAGTGAGCAAATATCGAAGATTTTGGATTCTTATAGCAACTTTGAGAGATGCTTCCAGGGGTACCAAAAAAAGCTAACAAAAGAGTTTTCTTACGTGGCTCTCACATGATTCCAGACGTAGATATTTTTATCCAACTTTATATCTTTCCCTTTTTCTTTTTCATTTTATTTAATGGAAAGATCTTTAATAAAGAAAATAGTAGTCATCACTCATTTTTTTTGGTGAAATAGTAGTCATCGCTCGTGATTTGGTAATTTGGCAATTTAAATGCTTGGCTTCACTTTATTTTGAATCTAAAAAAACAAAGATATAATTTTAAAATCAGTGCTCTTAGATCTGGTAAAATATTACACAACACAATAATACGATACGAAACGATATAATAATTTGTGGATTTAGATCTGCGATATCGGATCGGGTTGATATCAATGTCACACGATAAAAAAACGGATTGGAACACGTTAACAAAATAGGTCACGATAAAACACAATAAGAAAAATATTAATTTAATTATTTCATTATAGTAAACTTTTTATATTATTTTTTTAGTTTTAAAAAATTATAAAATTTATATTTTATTTCATTGAAAAATTACAATTTTTATATCTATTTATATATTAATATTTTATTTTAGATTTTATCTTTTTTATTATTTATATTTGATGCACAATTTCAGTTTGATTTATAATATTTTGAATATTTTTAAATTAATTTTAATTTATTTTATAATATTTTGAATATTTTTAAATTTATAATTGAAATGCATATTTTATTTTTTAGTCACGATAAATATTTACTATAGTTTTAATTCGTCATATTTTACATATTTTAAATTCACAGTTATTATTTATATTGAATTTTAGTATGTTAATATATATTTTTTTAAATGTTTAACATATCATTTGAATATGTATTTAGGCTTAATAGTCTAATAGACATGAATTAATAATGATTTATCATTTGACAATATATATTAATTTAAATAAAAAAAAATAAAATACTCACGTACATGTCTAGTAAACACGAACACGAAATGATACGACACGAACATGAAACGATACGACACGAACACGGTTCAACACAAAAACTTAACAGGTTGGATTTGCGTAAACAAAATTTGACACGACACGAACACGACACAACACAAACACGGTTCAACACGACACGTTGACAGGCCTACTCCTATATACCAATTGTGCTTAGGGTTATTAGCACCAAATATATACTTTGACATTTAAATTATTTTTTAATACTCCTTAAATTTTAGTTTTTGTTACATTTAGTCTTTAAAATTATTTTTAATTTAATTTTAAAAAAATTTAAATTTTTCAAAGTGTGCAATACTTTTTGTACGACTCAAAAATGCTACCAATAGTTTTAAAAACTAAAATGTAATAAAAATGAAATTTAAGGATCAAAATGACAAAAATAAAAATTTAAAGATGCGCAAGTATGAGCATATTTCAGAAACTGACTGTGTCAATAACTCTTTTGTTTATCCAACTTACCAAAAAAAACTCTTTTGTTTATCCAAAACATACTTCAAAATTTAAAGTTTGACGTGGTGAAAGAATCCATATTTTCTAATTATAATGAGTTATAATGTTGACTCAAAAAAATTTATCAGAGAATTATCATTACTTGTATAATAAGATGTTAATTAATGAGTCCTACATGTTCAACTGAGTAATATTCCTAAATAAAAATTATGTGAAAACTGAACGTCTTATTATCTTATAACTAAATTGTTATCTTGCATAATGGTGCATGTATACGAGCGCTTCATTATTGCCTAAAAAAGGTACGAGCGCTATGTTGAGTCGTTGAAATCATTTAAAAAAAAAAGAAAAAAATACATTTTTTTAATATTTACTTTTATTTAAAAAAGTTTTCCTCTCAAGTTTTTCTTTATTTTAAGTTGCATTTTCTTTATGTCAAGTAATATTCCTAAAAGAAATTATGTAAAGATTTTCTTTATATCATCTTTATAATTAATTCGTTATCTTATATATATAAATATATAATTTATATATATTTTATGTAAATATATAATTTATATATATTTTATGTATTTCAATACTTGATTTGAGTATATTTTATTCATTTAAAATATATTAATATATGTTTTTTTAGATGAATTTGAACCAAGATAAAAAATAGGTAAAATTGTAAATAAGCACACAAGGCAGAGGACACCAAATCTTATATTAAGCGACTGGTTTGTGGGTTTTGATTAGGGGTGTGCATCGGTTACAATCCGACCTATTTTGGAAATAACCAATCCGATCCAATTAGTGATCGGTTTTTTGTTTTACAATCCGATCCGATCCGATCTATACATTAAATCCAATCTAATCCAATTAGTAATTGGATTGGATCGGTTTGGTTGATCGGTTTCGCTTAAATTTTTATTTAATTTTTTTAGACTTTTCAAAATTTAATTTTTGAGTTTTTTTTACTTTGAATATTTGACATTTGAGCTATTTTTTGTACCAAAAATTTGTTGTACTTAAATTTTGTTTAAAAAATTATGTTTTTTTCAAAACCTAACACATAAAGTGCCCACTAAGTAATCCATAAAAAATTATATGTTTTTTTCAAAACCTAACACATAAATGATTAAAAAAATAACATGACAAATAAACATATTAAACTAAAACAAAATTATTACACTAATACAATAATCGAGTAATCCAACTCTAAATTTAAGCTAATATAACAAAGCCTACATACTAATAATATTAAACTAATTTTCATATGTTTTGTTTTAAAAAAAAAAAAAGTGGTTAGTTTGGATTTGATCGATTTTGGTCGGTTTTTAACACCCCGAACTGATCCGATCCGAACCAACCTTCGGTTTTTAATTTTTCATAACCAATCTAATCCAATTACACTAAAATAACCGATCCGATCAGGTTGGATTGGATTGGATCGGTTGTTTTAATCGGTTAGTCGATTTTTTTGCACACCCCTAGTTTTGATAGCCAAAATACGTGCTAGGCAAAAAAGCCCAGTCACAGTACTAGGCGAGGTACCAAGCACCTAGGCAGATGCGAATTTAGGGGGTTTAAGCATGTTTTGTGTCAATTTTTAGCTTTAAATTTTGGTATAAATAGATTTTTTTTCATTGTTGTAAAGGGAAAGCCGATTTGGAGAGACATTAACTAAAATTTAGGTTTCTAACAATATTAATCTCTTTTGGGTATGAGTATTTTTGAGATTTGATTTTCATGTTTTAATTCAATTTATTTAGTCAATTTGTGTTTTTTTCATTATATTTGTTTGCTATTTAATTCTTTTTTATTATAACTTATATTCATTATAATTATTTGTGAATTAAGTAATTACTAATTAGAGTTCAATCGTATTGAATATTTTAAGAATTGGTAGCAATAAGATCTTGACGATTATGATCCAAATGTTTGCTAACATTCTAGAAAAATTTAAAATAAATTGAAGTTTTATAACGTCTGTAAGACTTGTTTATTGTTAGTTATTATTGTTCTTAATACTTTTCTAAATTGATTTAAATTACGTCCATTCTAGACAATTTAGAACTAGAATTAATTTATTATTGCATCTGAATCAATTAATTGTGTGAAAATTAAGATAAATTTAGACGTGATATTTTATACAATCCAACATTGAATGATAAAATCGGATATCTTTGTATTTGTGATCACCTGCAATTTAATAAAAAGAGTTATTCTGGTCCAAAGTCTTTTATAATTGTTATTTCCGCTAATTTTAATTTGCTTGTCTTTAATATTTGATTTTGCCAAACATAAAACTTACATTAATTTGTCTTTTTTATTTTGCTTTAATCATAATATAATCAATTTGATTAACTATCTCTGTAGGATTGACTTGAACTTGCCACCATTACAGTAGTCATAATCAGTATTATAATTTTAATGCTTACTACACGCATTTTATATATATATATTTAAAAGACGTTATCTTACATTATAGTGCATGTATTTGAGGACTTGACTATCATGTTACAAAATACAAATATAAATATATTCACCAAAAAAATATATAGATATATATATATTATTTTCTGATATTTAGTTTTTCTTTTGAAAATAAAATCCTTTCAATTTCTGTATTTTAAGATGGGTTTTTTTTTTCCACTAAAATATTTTTAGATGGATTTTGTTTTTATTAAGTACACCTTATACATTGCATGTGTCACAATACTTATAATATGCTTGTTGTCACTTTAATTTTTCAATACAATGATGCATTAATTACATTAAATTTCCCTTCAAGCCCAATATTCTAATTTGGGACCCAGCATAGAAAGGAAAACAAAAATGGGAAAAATCAAGTGTCATTTGATAACATGATGTTTTTTATTTTGAAATTTGAAATTTGAAATTTTGTTATAGTTAATTTTATGTAATTTGCTTAATTAAAATGTTTATTAATGGTACATGTTAGAATTAGTTAGCCATCTTAACTAACTCAAAATTAAGATAGGACAATATATATATATATATATATATATATAAACACCATATTCAATAATGATTTTAAATTGTAGCTTTTTTTTTTAGTTAATTACAATTTTTATGGTTGTACGATTTAAGCTATCAATTTCATAAGTATTCAATTTTTATGCTTAAAGCTTGTTCGTTAACTCTGGATTGGCAGTAATTACCCGCTCAATGAAAAAATAATGCTAGCAGTGGATGTTCGATCATGCACTTCCATGGCAATGATGGTGTGCTTGCCAGTTTACTATGTCGTTTGTTTTTAAAAAAATAAAAATAATGTATTTTTCACATGCATCCTGGTACTAATATGTCTATCTATTGAAACTGTAATATTAAATTAATTTGTAATCGCACAATCATAAAAGTTTAAGGTACCAAATTAAAATTATTATGTGCTCGGATCGTCTAATGTAACTATTAAATTGGATCAATTCACACTAATTTGAAAATATAAAAAGTTCAAATTGAACACATATAAAATTAAAGACCTGAATCGCACAATTATAAATATTTAGGGTACCAAATTGCAACTAAGCTTTTTTTTCTTTTTTTTTTCTCCTTCAAGTTAATGGTCAATTGAGATGTTTAATAAACTTTAACTACCACCATCTAACATTAATAAATATTTAAAATAAACAGAATATACATAATTAAGTAAAAAAAAAAAAAACCTTCAGTTACGCACATTAGTTTAGAGTTACTCTTTTAATTATTTGGCTAACATGTTGCTTTTTAATGGCGTCAAAGAGTTGCAAGCTTCTTTTAATTAGCACCTCCTTTGCTCAAACTGAAACTATCGTCACCCTTGGATGCATGGAGCAGGCAGGCACATTAATAATTTAATGATAGTATAAATGTACTTTAAAGCATTTTTATCTTGAAAAATAATTTAATTTACATTTTAATTATATATATATATATATATATACACAGCGGCTTGCTTAGCAACGTTCATATGTCGTTTTGGTAGTGTATAAAAGCCAGCTTAATTACATGGAAGTTTGATTATCAACAGCTAAACATTCCTTAAAATAAATAAAAAGAAACCTCATGAAGTTTTTTGGTTTTGTATTTGTCCAATTAAGAAATATGGTTTTTCTAAACTGGTGAAGAGACTTTAAACTTTTTCCTTTTTCTAAAGATTTTAATGCTGTGTGTGTGTGTATATATAAATATATACATGCAGCGGCTCTGTGCTTAGCAACGTTCATATGTCGTTTTGGGAGTGTATAAAAGCCGGCTTAATTACATGGCAGTTTGATTATCAACAGCTCAACATTCCTTAAAATAAATAAAATAAATCCTCATGAAGTTTTTTGGTTTTGTATTTGTTCAATTAAGAAGTATGGTTTTTCTAAACTGGTGAAGAGACTTTAAACTTTTTTCCTTTTTCTAAAGATTTTAATGTTGTGTGTGTGTGTCTATATATATATATATTAGAAAAAATTATGGCTTTTGTTCACTCTTTTAAGGCGTTGTGTGTTTAATTCTTTTTACTAACGCATTTTTAATAACTTTTTTTAAATATTTATTATTTTATTTTAAATATTAATCTTCATTTTAACAATTTTAATAGATTTTTCAAATGAAAAAGTTAAAATATGTAATAAAATTTAGTTTTTCAAATATAAAGAGAAAAATTTACTATTTATATTAAATTTTTAATACACATATTTATTGTACTTATAATTTTCAATGCACATTTGATAATTTTATTTAATTTCATATCTTTTATATAAAAAAAAAACACTTTGATTTGTTAGATTTGTTCAATATTCAAAAGAGATAGAAAAAAAAATTAAATATTAATTAAAAAATAACAAATAAAAAGTGTAGTTGAAATTGGATAAAAAAATTTAATTTTTAATTTATTAAATTTTCAAAAATGCTACTTATTTAAAAAATTACACTCTTCAATATAAATATTACTGTTGAATATGCTTTCAATCATAGGATCGCGTACCTAATTATGAACAATTTAAAGACCAAAATGAATAACAAAACTTATATGGACAAATTAAACAGCCACCAACTTTATTTCTCACTTGGCTAACAAATATATTAAAATTAGAATGTGAATTGTAAAAAAATTATTTTAAATAATATAACAACTAAAATCGACTCGGAAGAAATTAATTAAAATGTGCGTAAACTGGTCGGGATATAAACTCTAATGTGTTTAATAACATAAAAATTAATAGGTTTAATTCCAAACAAATAACACCATATATCTTATATACAATAACTTTAAGTTCAGTAATATATATAATTTTTTTCTCATCAGATATTTTTTGTGCAAAAATTGTTGAAACAAAGCTTACTCAATGTTTGATAGAGGTGTAATTCCTGATAAAAAAATTATTATTATATATATAAGTTTGAATAAAGTAACAATTAATATATATTTGAATTCAAATCAAATCTAGAACTTAGATAAGTTAGGCAACACATATTAATCATCTACTTTTTTTTTTTTTTTTTAAATTCAGGAAGTCTCTACTAAAGAATTCTTATATATATTTATAATAATTATATATATATACATATAACAAGATTTTATGTAAATTATTTAATTGGAGAATTATAGAGATATATTATTATTCTTCAAAATTAATGTGAAGAAAGTATAGAAGGATCGAAGCAAAAGATCGATATATTTATATAAAGGGTGAAAAGAAAAGAGTTTATAAGGACATTGTCTTTACGGAAAGAAACATAATCACATGGAGAGTGTGGTCCTTACTTTTAGGAAACATGCACGGAGGGTTTACAATTGGTAGCAATGGGGTTCTTTTAAGAAAGCAACGCTGATATTTTAGTTAGTCTCCAAAAATATCATCAAAACCCAATATCACTGTTAAGTCTAGTAAAATATTATACGATTCGATAATACGGCACGATACGATACGATAATTTGTAGATTTGGATCTGTGATATCAAGTCGGGTTGATATCAGTGTCACACGATAAAAAAAACAGGTTAGAATAGGTTGGAACACGTTAACACGACGTGTCCGATAAGACACGATAAAAAAAATATTAATTTAATTAATTTTTTATAACTAACTTTTTACATTACTTTTTATTTTTTTTAGAAAACTATAAAATTCATATTTTATTTAATTGGAAAATGACATTTTTATATCTATTTATATATTGATATTTTGTTTATGATTTTATCATTTACATTAATTTGACACGAATATGAAACGAAACGACATGATACAAAAATAGTTCAACATGATACGTTGCCAGGACTAATCACTCCTCTAAGATAAAAAACACGAAACGAAACGATACGATACAAACATGGTTAAACATGACACATTGCCAGGTTTAATCACTCCTCTAAGATAAAAAGATCGATGATTCCTTTCCAATGCATTTCCATTCCATTTCATGTTGGAAGAAATGGAATGTTTCAAACAAAACAACATATATATATATATATATATATTTGCATATATCAAGTTCAAGCTTACTTATAGTTTTAAAATCAAAAATATATTTTTTATAGTTTTATATTAAAATTTTAATTTTAATTAGTGATTAAATATAAATTTATTAACATATTAAAGCTATAATTAGAAAAAGTGAACATGTTGGAATCTGTTGAACTATAAATGTGTGTTTAAATTTTTTTTTTTAAAGTGATCCAAAAACTAAAAAATAAAGTCATGATTGTAAAAATATAGTAAAAATAAAATATCGACTTAATTTGAAGGTGATTATATCAAGTGCTTGGATTTGGATATGCATTTTCCTTCTTTTGATATCCAAACCGATTGAGGTGGCTAATTGGTGATGATTTCCTTCAACTTGTTCCTCCTCATAAATTAGAGCAAAACTCGCTAAGTATACAAATCAATCGAATATTGACAATATTTTAGTGGCCTAAATTATTGGGGTAAAGTTTTGAGAAAGATCCAAACTTATGTATCAAAATCCATGAGCTTTTAACTCGGCAACTCTAACTTTCAACCAAAAAACAAAATTTGTTTATATTTTGGCTAATCCAAATCATGCAATGGGGATTTTCTTTTCCTTTAACTAGAACATATATTTTTAAACCTGAGGGGGTGGAGTGTGGAGATGTACGTGCAAACTGTTTTTCCATGAAATGCACAGCTTGATAGGATGTCCAAAATATTAAAAATGAAAGGTAAAAAGTAAAAATTCTACGGTTGGCTTAGCAAAAGAATTCCAATTACTGACTGTCAAATCCTGCTCTTGGTGGTTAGATAGTTATCGAATGCACCATTGCAATGAGTAATTATCCCATCAATTAAAATGAGTTTCTTTTCCAAAATTATGCATTTTCATTTCCAACAAATATATATATATATATATAATATATAAATGAAATAAAAAAATAAAAAAATAAAAAAAGAAAGCCATTCAGCTGGCTGAAGCGACATATGTTAACTATATATTTCACAAAGCAATACTGTATCCAATTATGTATACAACTGAGTATCAATTACAATTGCAAAAAGCCGGATCCAAGTACGTTCTGTAATACCCAATGTACAACAAAATTCATAAAACCAACTCGGCATTGTACCAGATTAAAGTTATTCTGTCACTTGAGAGGGCTCCTGAGGATATAAATCTTCGACTTCTTCCCCTCCTCTCTCCGGATGGGCTTACAAAATAAATAGCGAGAGGCAAAATGAAGAGCGAGCTGGGACTTTGTTAATAATTGGAACCCAAAATTTACTATACCAAGATATACATCCAATGCCAATCATGGGTGAAAATTCATTTACATGACAGTGGTATAAGGGGGGGACACAATCTTCTCCAATTCCTTTTCCCTTTAGAGTTGAGGAGCAGATCAACAATGGTTGTTATCCGGATTCAGTCTGCAGCGCAGATTCAGTCTGCAGCGGGAGAAGAGACTCTTGCTTCCCTTTAATGAATATTGCTAGTTCCGTTGGTGCAACCACCAATTTTAACCATTCTTGTAGCTCTTCACCGTCCACTTTCTCTTTTTCTGAAGAAGAAATACATTCAAACACCATGACAATAGCGAGTAACTTTTCCTAAATATAAACAGGCATTTCTAACACATTTTGAGCTCAACATAAAAATAGTGAAAGTGGCATGTTATCAAAACTCATTACGCGAGCCCACAAGCTGAAAGCTCAATCCACACATGGTCACTAGTATAGAAAAGTACATATTCTATGATACAACAGAGAACCATACATATTGTTCACTTATTTCTCTCTTTACTTATCTGCTTTACTACGCTTTTGTTCAATCTATAACAGAACCTGTTTATTTAATTTTCAACCTAAAACCACAGTATCCAAATACCTCAAGAAATTAATAAAATAATGAAAGATTCTCTATATTAATATCCAATTGTTAAACACACTCTGACATACTCTTTACTTCTAGAAATCAAAATACAGAGAAGCTATACAAATGCAGAGAACCAAAGGGACATTCCGTATTTGAATATTTAAAGAGCAAATTATACTAAAATAATGAAAATAGAGGATACTGTTTGTTGTTTAGCAAAATATCTTCTCAACTTTAAACCTTTGTTAAACACGTTCTCTACTTTAAGAATAATGCTCTCAAAAAAAGAGACCACCATGGATGATGTTTATATAATCTCTGCAAAATTTTCTCCAGCACACAATCCCTAGGTTAAATTTCAGTTTTTGATTTTTTGTCAATTTTAATTGAACCTATTTCATATAAATATAGCACATTGAAACAGTACAATAATATTAAAGCAGCAATAAATCACCTTCCAGGTGAGCACCAAGCCCCTCCAGAACAGTCGGATTTGCACGCACAACAGAAAGAGCTATATCCAAAGCAGATTGCAACAATAATATCACCTCTCTCTGAACTAGGTCAACAAGATGCCCCTGCAGTGTTCAGTCCATATCAGTATTTGCAGCCAATAAATTAAAGAAACAAGCTGAAGAAAACACAAGACCTGATCCCTTCCCCAAGGAGAAGCTCCCCCAGACTCGTCGATTCCACCACCAGATAATATAGATATAGAAACAGGGCCTATTGTCTGATTAAGACCATACTCAGCGACAGCCTTGTATGCCATATCAGTTGCTCGTCGTATATCATCAAGTGCACCTGTTGACACACGACCTGAATAAACAAATTCTTCTGCTGCACGTCCACCAAGAAGAGTAACCAAGCGACCACGTAGCTCATCAATGAAGAGTAAATATCTATCTTCATTTGTTGGAGGAGTATAAGTAAAACCCAAGGCACCGCCAGACCTTGGCAATATGCTTAACTTCTGATAAGTGATAACACACAAAAATATTCTGATTATCAATTAACATAGAACAGAAGTTAAACATTGGTGAATAAATATATTATCATTGTATGTTTTTGACTTCAATAATGACTAACTACCCTAAATAGTAATTAAATGGTACTTATATGTCTTAAGTTATTTATAAGAACTGTTTTGAATGCATGTTTATAAGTAAACAGCCCATCATATGCGAACCCCCAACATCCCTAAATTCCCTACCACATGCCACAAATTAAACTAGCTTTTCAAACAATATTCCAGTGAAAATGTTGAATATTCACCTCAACACGTGGCTGCCCAGGAAGAAGATTTGCAACAGCAGTTCCTACCACTGCATGACCAGCTTCGTGCCTTGCAACCACACCCTTCTCACTTCCCTGCAACTTGGCAGTCTTCTTTTCTATTCCCTACATAGTTCAGTTATCATTCTAGTTAGTCAAAAAACAATTATAGTAAAGCCATAATTAGAAATTAAATATCCACAAGAGGGGATAAAACAAATGCCTGATAAAGACTTTAGAAATCTTTTGTTCTGTTTGAATCATAATTCAGAAAAGCTTTATAAAAAATTATTTTAAATATATGAAAAACATGAACATGAAGTCCAGTTTGCAAAAGAACAATGATGAAAATATGCTCTCTCCGTCTCTCTCTCACACGCTCAAGATACTCAATGAGAGAATTACAGCTATTGATCTCTCCACAGCTTGAATGAAATCAATTTTCTCCACAACGACTTTGTTTTGTCGTCCAGCCAACAAAGCAGCTTCATTTACCAAATTTGCTAGATCTGCCCTGCATGATAGATTTAATAAAAAGTCACTCCCAATGTTTTCCAAAAAGAAGGAAGTTTATCAATTGAATTTTCAATTATTTAAGCTTTGATTGCTGCTTTGACACTTATTGGAGAAGGAAGGAGGCATATACCCAGTAAAACCAGTTGTCATTGAAGCAATGTTACTAAGATCAACATTGTCCCCCAAAGGAAGTTCTTTCTTAGAAACATGCACCTTTAGGATTGCTTCTCTTCCAATCCTATCAGGTGTTTCAACCTAAAAGAGGAAATAATAAAATAAAGAAAACCATATAAGTCATGAGATACTATGCTTATGCAAGAAAGGCTTAGCCACAAGGAATTTTCTTGAGGTCGCATTTTGACATTCAGAGAGGTCTGAAATGGGAATACAAACCGTAACCACACGATCAAATCTCCCTGGCCGGCGGAGTGCAGGGTCTAAGACATCAGATCGATTAGTTGCTCCAAGAACAATCACAGCAGAATTGCTGTCAAATCCATCCATCTCCTGCAATGAGATTTCAAATATGATAACTTACTGAGAAACAGCAAAATTTTGTCCTAAATCTGAAAACCATGTAGCAAGGAAAGAACTTACAGTGAGCAACTGATTCAAGGTTTGTTCTCTCTCATCATTGCTCACAATGCGGAATTTACCATCACGACTTTTTGCTACAGCATCTATCTGAATAAGAGAAGAAAACAATTGAAAATCCACTAAAATCATAAGTTCTACATCATTATGCAGAGAATAGTATATCCTCATTCTAACCTCATCAATAAATATTATTGATGGAGCTTCCTTTTTTGCCCGAGCAAAGAGATCTCTCACACGAGAAGCACCCATTCCAACATACAACTCTACGAACTCACTCGCAGAACAACTTAGAAAGGGCACTTCAGCTTCCCCGGCCACAGCCTTTGCAAGAAGAGTCTTACCTGTCCCAGGAAGACCCACCTGTAAGATAAAAAAAATTTGATACTTACTGATTGTTGGTTAAATACAAAAAACAATGAAAGGGTGGCCTCTGCCATAAAATATCTGCTAAACAACACTGTCAATAACATGATTAGCTCAGCACATCTCCTGGGAAAATATATGCAGCCAGACACACACAATAAAAACTAACTACTGCAGACATAGATAAGACACAAAATGCTATAAAATTTCTGACAGATTTTCAAGAATCACAATCTGAGAATACAAGTAAAATTATCATAAGTTTACACCTTAAACTCACCAGAAGAACACCACGAGGAGGACGAGCACCCAGTCGAATATACCTGTCTGGATTCCGAAGAAATTCCTGGCCAGTAAACATCAGCACATAAAAACCATTTCCTGAATGCCCCAGAAAGCCAGGAAAAAGAAAAAAAAAAGAAAAAAAAACATTTCTTCAATTAGTAGGAAGCCTTTGGGACCCCCTCGACTCTAATGGTCTATTAGTGATAAAAATTGAGTGAAGGAATTTCTAAGATACCACTATTTCTTCTAGCTCCTCCTTAGCCTCATCAACCCCAGCTACATCAGCAAAGGTAATTGTTTCTCCTTGTTCAGATGCTTTTGTACCACCAGAGCCCCCAGACTTGCGGTTCCTAATCTGACCTGGGGTATGCTGCAAATAAGTGAGTATCACTCAGAGCCATGTCACACAAGTTTAAATCACCCAAAATAGAAAAAGGAAAAAAAAAAATTGCAGCTCAAACCTGAGAAAAGCTTACAGGGAACCGGTGGAGAAGTCCTGCAAGCAGAGCAACATAAAACAATGCTATCTGCAAGGGCAGTGTGAAGTCAATAGAAGTATAACTTCCTCACATGACATATAGTAAGCGTCTTTCACAACCATTGCAAACTAAAGCACCTTCTATTTATTTTTCTCCACTTAAATACCATATAAACCATTTTTAACATTGTGATCAGATTGTTTCCTAAACAAAGGAGAATCAGAATATGTCAGGTAACACATTTTAAAAAGTTATAATAACATCATGTTTATGCAAGATTCATCCAATAAATAAGGTCAGATAAGCCCAAGAATTTATATCAGAATTAATGCACATTTGCTAAATAAATTGTTTTGTATTCATAGCTTTTAAAAAAAAAAGAAAAAGAAAAAAATGCCCCGTGAGAAGTGTGAATGCTCCTCTCAGATTTCCATATGCATAATTAAGTTAAAAGAGTTACATCAGCTCTTTCCTTTTGCATTTATAAATGTATTTACAAGAAAATGAGCTTGACATTTTACATTGAAAAGCCACCTCCTCTTCATAAAACCGGACAAGTACTTCACCAATGTAAAAGATTTCCAATTCCATATGCAGCAGTATAAATTCAAAGCAAAATAAAGGATACAAGATTAAAATAACCTCCACTTTCGACGCAGGTACATGTTAAAAAGAGAGGTAGTTGGATGGTATATTAAAATCTTATGGATGGTTTATTAGTATATATGTGGACCTTCTGCACGACCAAAATGCTGTATGGTGGCATACGATATTTTCAATAATTAGTTTCAGTACGATATTTTCAATAATTAGTTTCAGTACGATATTTTCAATAATTAGTTTCAGTTTCATCTTTCATTAATCTCCTAATATATGAAATCATTTCACAGGGTACCAATCAAAACAGAATTCACATTTTCATCACAAATAACCACCTACACGGCTACACCAAATATTATCATCTCAATTCACAAACTTCAAAAGCATTCACAACTCAGTCCGTATTACATGCTTGATATTAATAGTTCACAGAAAGAAAAAAAAAACCAATATTTCTAGAGGTTTTTTCCATTAAAAAAAAATGACTTCAGTGGCATACAATTTAATATTCAACAACTAAAACCTTACCAATGCGGAATTCAAGAATCCACCCGACCGCTTATCTGGCGACCCAAACTCCACGTCATTTTCAAGCATTTTCTCGTAAGGGGCTTTTATATCAGTCGGTCTAGTGGTAGTATAAACCACCCTCTTCGTCGGAGCAACACTCCGTAGCAAAGACTCTGATTCTTGCAACTTACTGGTAGCAACACCACTACCCACTTCACTTTCCTTATTACCAGCTTCAGACTTTAATTTAAACATAACATGAACCCCATCAACCTCAACCTTCTGGACCTGATTACTATTAATTTTACTCAAAAACTCACTGTACGGCACGCTCATGAACGTCGTCGGCGTCCTCGGCTCCGACCCCGGCAACGGAATTCCGGGACGGAGCAGCCGCATAACGAATATCACAATTCCCAATTGCAAGAGCAAAATCCCGATTTCTTGTGCCTGAACTATCGGCTGCCACCGCAATTTCCCTCCTTTCGACCACCACCAGTTCCCTTTCCCCTGTTTCTCCTTCCTCCGATTCGAAGCTGAAGTGCCCGAATTCGAAGCCGTAGACTTCTTGTTCACACCTTGGCCTTCGCTCGTCTTCGCTTCACTCTTTTCCCCAGAATCGCTATCCTGACCGGTCGCCGAAACCTTACTCCTCCTAAATCCTCCATTATTTCTCACGCAACCACCTTCCCAAAGCCTAAACCTTCCCGAAATTTTCAGCGCACTTCCTTGTCCATACAGATTTACTGAAGGGAACGAAATCGAATTTGGAACAAAACGATTTGCGCCGTGGTGGAAAATCCTACACCGACCTCGAAAGAATCCCAAACCATGGCCATGATAAAGGGTATAATTTGAATCCAAATGAAATTTCTTGTGAACTATTGGGCGTAGATACTCAACCGACGCCATTCCAAAACCCTAAAAATCGAAAAGAAATTCAAGAAACATATACACACACACAGAGCACAATATATATTATATTGTATAGTATAGAGGGATATCTGAGAAATTTGACAGTAACAATGGTTCCAAGTTACCAAGTTTGAAAATTGAAACAAGAGAGAAAACACAGAGAGAGAGAGAGAGAGAGAGAGAGTGCGAGAGAGAGCGAAAGAAATTCAGATTGTAGTATGAACCGTTGGATGAAGATGAAGTATGGAATCTTAACCGTCAAGTTTCCCTTTTGGGGATTATATATATTTTTCTTTTTCTTTTTTCTTTTTTCTTTTTTCAATTTTCTCACTGCGTTATCTTGGGCTCTTTGTAATGTATGTTTTGTCTGTTAGGTTTTTGGCAGAGATGGAAATGGAACACAATTACACAAGTCCGGGGCAATTATCTAGTGTTTCGCTACCTAGGAAAGGTTAAGATGTTTCTGAGGTTGATATTATTATTATCAACCTCAGAAATATGGATTAAAACTTTAAGCACACGTGCATGAAATAGAACCATGCTACAGATCCGGTTGGCAACACACAATGACTGAGGTCCACACGCTCAGCTACAGCACTTCCCGTTGGATTTCCCATCAATTTTTTCTTTTTCTTTTTCTTTTTTTGGCCAAGAGATTTCAGTACAATTTTCAAATAGTTTATTCTGAACAAATTCATTTTGATGTACAAAAAAATTTTTGGGCTGAATACTATATTTCTTTAATTAGATTCTACTCGTTGATGATTTGATAAAAAAAATAATAATAATTAATGCACTTTCTTGAATCTTTGTTTAGTTTATTATGTAGCTTTTGAACTTTAGTTTGGTTTTAGCTCTTGCCGGAAAAAATAACAACTAAAATTCCAAGTTAAAACTAAAATTTTATAGTTAAAGGATAAAAAAAAACTCAAACTTTATAATATTTATTTTATTGGAAAAGTTAATGTGATAATGATTAGTTATGGAAAATTTCAATATTAATACGATAATACAAAACAAATTAATCTATATTTTTTAAAATTTAAATTTGTATATTCTAACATTAAAATTTAACAAGTTAGATTTTGATAAAAAAATTTAACACAATAAAGACACTACACAACATAAATATAATATAATAAAATATGAACTTAATTGTATTTTTTAAAATTTATATTTATATATTTCAACATAAAAATTTAAATAATCAAGTTTGATTGAAATTTTTTTTAATACGAACACGCGCCATATAAATATATAGGACATGTTACCTGGTGTAATAATGATCATTTATATTAATTTTTAGATCCAATCATGCAAGGTAAAAAATAAAATAAAACAAAAACTAGTATGCATTTAAGTAGCCGATTCCACCCGGTTAGGCAGTAAACCCAAACTTGTTATTTAAATTTTATTTTTGATAAGCTGTTATTTAATTTGTTTAACATTGTGTTGTGATGTGTGATACATATTTAATCTTGGAATTTTTATGTTTGTTTTTTTTTTTTTTTTTGTTCCCAAATGCAAATGCAATAAAAGTAGGGGAATGCCAAATGGGGTATTGGGATTATGTACACAATAACGACCATCACCAGTTTATATATATACACTATATACCTGTTTTCTATTTTGTCCTTTATTACCCCGTGAATATTGGGACAGAAATTGAAGGTAAATGTCCCTTTAATTAAGGATCTCACCAATCCCATTTTATCAAACAGTTCTAAATATGGAAACACAAAAATAAACCCAAAATCAAAAGCAACTATGAACAATATTCATGGTTTGTATTCTAGGTTAATCTGACTTACCCATATCTGCTTCCCTTTCTCTCATGTTTCTTTAACACTTTCTTTCAAACTTTGTAGTTAGCCAACCTTCATTCTCTTGCTAGTATCACCAAAATTCAATTTCCATCTTTGTGTTTCTGTATGTGGGTTGGTAGTAGTTTCTTTTCATTTTAGTCCCAATTACTAGTCTAGATTCTGCTGTATATAGGATTGATTTTCTTATAGGTTCATTGGATTGGGAAAAAGTAGACTCCCATTTTGAAAAAAAATTCTAATCCCTCTAGATAATCAATTTAAGGCATGGGTATTGATTCAGAGAAAATACTGGTTTGTCTATGGAGAATTCTTCATTTTTTCACGAATACCAGTCACAGATGTGTGGAAAAGCATCCATTTGTTTCTAGCATTCTTTTAATCTCCTTCATTGTGTATGTATTTTTCAATTTTTTGATTTATTCCTCTCCCTTTCTTGTCTTCATTGCCATTCTTCTTAAATTCTTTTGGAGTTCTGGACATCCTGCTACCATCCAAGATGTCAAAGAAACTGAGAAAAGAAATGATAGAATACCAAATTCAAACTCTGGGCCTGTTAGAGAAGATTATGTTGTTCATAGAAATATGGAAAACCCTTCCTTTCAATCTCAAAAGAGTAGGAGAAGAAACTTTAAAGACAAGAACAGACTAGTGGATCCTCAAGCTGATAAGAAAGAAAATGACATGTTTCCCTCATCAGCAACACCTAATGATAATTTGATAGGCAAAATTGCTACGATTGACATAGACCAAAAAGTAGACGGTGGAGATCAGAAAGATAGCTCTTTAGAACATGGACTGAAATCTGCTGCTAATGCATTAGCTGCTGATAATAATGGTCAAGTTGATGCAAACCTTCCAGCCACATATTCTGAGTTAGAGGTTGAAGATGTCGAAGACGATGATGAAGAAGAAGCACATGAGAATGGGAATCATGCTATGGAATGGACAGCAGATGATGAAAAGAATTTAATGGATCTTGGACTTTCTGAGATTGAAAGAAACAAGAGGCTAGAGAGTCTAATTGCTAAAAGGAGAGCAAGAAAAACCTTCAAGCTTCAGGTTGAGAAAGCTCTAAGTGGCATGCATGGTGGTTTATGCCATGTTGCTCCAATTTTAATTGCTAAAAATGACCCTCTCAATGCTCCAAACGGTTCCAAAGGGACTGATGGCTTACAGATTCCTGGTTCAGCTCCTTCTATATTGTTACCAACACAAAACCCATTTGATCTTCCTTACGATCCACAAGAAGAAAAGCCAAACCTCATGGCAGACAGTTTCCACCAAGAATTTACAGAAGCTCATCAAAAGGAGATGCTATTCTGCAGGCATGAGAGCTTCAGTTTAGGTCCTTCTATTCCCGTCGAATACAAGCAAGATAGAAACGACTCCAAGTTCAATTCCTTCATTGGTACAGACAAGAGAGCATTGGATGGATTGGGATACTCTAGGTTCAGAAGGCAGTCAGGTAAGCCAAACAATTTTCCCCTAGCTCCTATAGATCTTTGTTGCATATAATTTTTAAATTTTTAATTTCTCGGTCTTAAATCCAAATAAATATTCTTCTGCCATTGCAGATAAGGGAAATCATGATCGACTCATTGAATGTATAATGTCAAAGCCATATGACACAAATCCTCATGTTGATAACACTCCTGATGTTATTGAAAAGGAATCAAACTTAACCCCTCAGGTAATAGATAATGTGGCTTCCAAAGATGAAGAGAATGCAGAATACAGAACTAACATGGTTGATATCAAAGATAAGGCCATGATGGAAAGTGCTAATTCCATGGAATCAATGTTTGCTAGAAGTGAAGTAGTTCATGTAGAACCACAAGTAATTGAAGATGGCAATGATGAATCACCCTCACCCTCATCATCGCCAACTTCATCGTCGTCGTCATCGTCATCATCTGAAATAACTCCAAACATCTTCAACCCAAGTAGAGCTGGAATTCCAAAACCAACACTTGGATATGCTGCACACAATTCACTTGGTCTCTCAGTTCCTAGAAGCATAACCTCCAGGGAACCTTTTTATGATTCTAGCCTAAATTCTAGCCCCAGTGCAAATAACAGGAGCAAAATGGAGGAGCGTTTGATTTATGCAGTGAGACCGTGTCATACTTCGACATATTCCATAGCTTCTGACATGCAAGTGGAGGTGTCGGATTGTGGTTCCCCTCCAACAGGTAATGAAAACAACTCGCCCACTGACACAGATTCCTTGACCAATTTCGGGGAGATTGAGAAAAGCCTTCCAGATGACCATAAGGCTTTTGATGATACTAGACAAGGAGTTGAACAAGTTGGGGACAAAAAGGATTCTCCTCATTCAGATGCACCATTACCTGAAACTCCGGAAAACTCAATGCAGCTGCCAGAGACATTAGAGACTCATCCTGCTGATGAACTTCTTCTCTCGGAAAAAACAGAGGTCAGAAATTTGTTACGCTTCCATAGAGCGATAAGTTGAGGATTCAAAGCTATCTTTTCTTGAATATTATTACATGTCTCATAGAAGTTGGATCCTAATTCTTGAATCTTTTAATCTTAAACAGGAATCACTGAATCATCACCTTGATGAGTCTACAGAAGAGAAGAACAACATCATCTGCTACGAGAGAGCTTCAGTAGTTGATAACGTTGATGACACAGAAGACAGAAAAGAAGATGAAGAAGAAGATAGCGAAGCTCAAATTCCAATACAGGAGGAGAATGTAGGGAAGCAGTCAAAACCAGCTGAGGAAGCAGAGTTAGAAGACATTGGCAATACTGAAAGCTTTACTGATCATCAACACAGGGACATTGAGAATTTAGATCTTATAGAAGATAATGAAAATCCACAAACATTGATTGATCAAGACATTTTAGGAGAGCTGCAAAAACCATCCGAGGAGACAACTTTAGAATCTATCAAGCATATTGAGGACAATTCTGACAACCTTGCTGATCATCAAACCGTGCAATCTGTACAGCCAAACAAGGACAATGAGAATTTGAATACCATAATAGAAGATAGTGAAAAGCCACAAATGTTGGATCAGCAAGAGATAGTTAGGGAATTATCAAATCCAGCTCACAAGGTAAAGATAGAATCCAACATGTATAATGAGGACAATTTTGAAAATCCTGATAAAGATCAATCCAAGGACATGATAGAACCAAACGAAGGCACAGAGAATTTGAATCTTGTAGGAGGAGATGGTGAAGAGCTCATCGAACAAGAAGATGACATTGCAGATATGTCAAAGACAACCGGAGCTGAAGCACAGGTAGTGATTCAGCAAGAGAATGCAGAGAAGCTTCCAAAGCCAACTGAGGAGACAGAGTTAACATCAAACATTGATATTGATTTCAAATCTGAAAATCCAGCTGATCATCAACCCGTAGAATCTGTACAACCAAATGAGGACATTGAGAATTCGAGTCTTATAGGAGATAATGAAAAGCTAGCTGAACAAGAGGGTGGCTTGACAGACACGTCAAGTCCAATTGAGGCTGAAGAAAACTTACTTTCAAGTGAAGAAAGTAAAGAAGGACAAAGTTTAGTAGAAAGTGAAAACTTGCATACAAACCAGATTTCTCATGGTCCCGTTTCATCAGCTGTTGAGCAAGTGCCGCCGGTTGAAGTAGTCCCAGTTAACTCAAGCCCGTCGTCATCTCCAACATCTGTACTAACAAAGCATATGGCTGTGGGCGAAATGTCCTCAGCCAGTTTGAGTGAAATGGTACAGATAGATGTTCCACAATCTGATATGGAAGCCATGGTGAGAAGTAGTTCATCAGATGAACTGCAACTTAACATTGTAAGTATCATAATGCCTCATAATCTAAAAATTGCATGGGAATTCATCAAATTTGCAGGTTAATAATTAAATAGTGGTACACTTTTAGTATTTGTTTATTTACTTTCTATATCTTTCTATTGGCTTGGTAAAACAAATTTTAAAGCAAAATGCAAGACTTAAAACTTTATGGTTGTATCTCATGTTGATCAGGAACCATCCAATCCTCCAGAGAATTTCACAGATGAATTTAACATCATAGGAAGAACAAGTGAACCATTGATTGGTGACAAGGTAGGCACAGAGGAAACAGAGTCTGATAATAAAGCCACTGAAGGAGATTTAGCAACGCTGCTAAATCCTGAAGCAGCTGCAGAATTGTCAAAAGAAGATATTGAGAATGCATCAGGAATATAGAAGAAGTTGTATTTCCAATCTAGTTGGTACTATTCATACTATATTTTCTATACTTATTTCATTTAAATGCTTTCATCAAATCCTCGTTTGCAGAACATGTATATTATAGATGTTTTGAACTGCTTGAAAAATGAGTTCTGTCAATGCTTATATTAATTACATAATTTTGAGAACATGAAAGAAACATTTTCAATCACAAAACAAGAAGGAAAAAAAAAAACTCATTACTTTGTGAAATCAAACAGGATTTCCAAACAGAAACTATTAGCAAGCTCTCTGAAGACAAGGAGAAGTTGAAGTCTGTTGAGGAAAGTGGAAGTCAACCGGCTGATGCAAAAGTCAATTTGGAAGCCTTGAAGGATGATGGTGAAGATGGTAATACGGTGGAATAGGGTAAACATTTTAGATAAATGTTGACCCATCAAAAATGATCAGCTGCGGAAAAGTACAGTTGGGTGTTCCTACAACTGGTATAGTAGGATTATATAGATGTTCAAAGTGAGTTAAAAATGTTCGTACAACCATTATATTTCATAATTTATGTAATGCCATATACACGCACATTTTTTACCCTTATCGGAATTTGATTCTTAATTATCAATTTTCACTTTACTTTTGGTTCAAAAACAAGATTTTTTTTTTTTTGGATAATTTGTTTTCGTTTTAAATTCTAAAAGTACTCTTTTAGTTCTAAAAAAAATAGTGTTGCAAGCATATTCTAGATGAGAAAAGTGTTTTTCTTTTCTATCTTTAAAAAAAAGAAAAAAAGAAAGCCAGTTTCTTCCTTCTTCTTCTTCTTTTTTTTTTTTTTCCCCTTTTTTGGTTAAGAAGTTTCCAAGTCTTCCGTCTTCTTCATCGATTTTTGTGGATTTTTAAGATTAAGAATGGTAAAATTTAGGGTACGAAAGAACGATTAAAACCTACAAACAAGTTTATATATGAACATTATTGTCTCGAGCAATGGTTTGAGAATTTCATGATAAAAATTGTTGCATTTGATTGGAAATTGAGCTTTTGAGTCCCTTTAAATTAATCCTATCACTAGTGAAATATATAAATTGAATTTTATTATTTGTCACAATCATTATTATCACTAATGAAATAATAATTTATTTGATAAATTTTAGTTATGAATATTTAATTATATTTTATACTTTAATATTAAAATTGTAATAAAGAAGTAAAACTTCAAAATGCCAATAGCATCTAACAAATATTATTTTTATATGACATGTCCAGATTCGATTGGAACGACAAGAAAGGTGACAGAACGAGGGATTAAAAAATGGTTGCATTTGATTGGAAATTTGAGCTTTTGAGTCCCTTTAAATTAATCCTATCATTTGTGAGATATATAAATTGAGTTTTACTATTCGTCAATATCATTATTATAACTGAAATTGCAATTTATTTGATAAATTTTAGTTATGAATATTTAATTATATTTTATACTTTAATATTAAAGTTTTAATAAAGAAGTAAAACTTTAAAATGCCAATAGCATCTAACAAATATAATTTTTCATATAAACTGGAATATTCATAAATTTTTGAATGATATGTCCAGATTTGATTGGAGGGACAATAAAGGTGACAGAATGAGGGATTAAAAAATGGCTGCATCTGATTGGAAATTTGAGCTTTTGAATCCCTTTAAATATTTAATCCTATAGTAGTTTATTTGATAAATTTTAGTTATAAATATTTAATTATATTAATTTATACTTTAATATTAAAGTTCTAATAAAGAAGTTAAACATAAAAATGCCAATAGCATCTAACAAATATCATTTTTCATATAAACTGAAAAATTTATAAATTTTTTGAATGACATGTCCAGATTGATTGGAGAGACAAGAAAGATAAAAGAACGACGGAGCAGATGATCTGGATCCACCCTTTTGCTATAGTATAGGAAGGAGAACGCGATACTAGGTCTCCATGAATCAAAAATGTAACAAAAAAATATGTAAAAGATAAAAAGATGCATTTCAAAATATAAAATCAAGATAAAAATAAATAAATAAAAGATTCAATCCTAACCAAATATAGGTAGGAAACCGAGAGATTTTAGGATAAAAAAGAAGATATTATTGAAAAAATAAATTACAATTTCTAAAGGAAGTCTACAACCAGAAGAGGTCTGAATAATCTAAACTGCCTAATATTCTTAAAGGATCTCTACTCTTTCACTCTATCTCTTATATAAATATACAAACTCAGAGAGACTCCAATCTCCTATTAAGGGAAGTCTTCATTTTTCCTTCATCAAATCAGTGCAAGCCGATAATAACAAAAATGGCTGGAGGAGTAATGAATGTAGAATCCGGCACTGGTGTCGAATTCGCTGGCAAACTTACTACACAAGTTATCATTTGCAGTATAATTGCAGCATGTGGAGGTCTCATGTTTGGCTACGATATTGGAATATCTGGTATGTATATATGTGTTTTCTTAAAAAATGATTAAATTTTTAATTATGTATATAATTTTTTTTATTAATTTTAATTTTTCCAGGCGGAGTGACATCCATGGATGATTTTCTGATCAAGTTTTTCCCCACTGTGTATTATAAAAAGCACGAAGTGAAAGAAAACAATTACTGCAAATACGACAACCCGTATCTGCAGCTGTTTACGTCGTCGCTTTACCTAGCAGCCATTGTGGCTTCGTTCATTGCGTCCTTAACATGCAAGGCATGTGGAAGATTACCAACCATTCGCTTGGCCTCTATTTTCTTTTTAATCGGAGCTATTTTGAACGCTGCGGCTCGGGACATTTACTTTTTGATTGCCGGAAGGATTTGCCTCGGTGCTGGAATTGGATTTGGCAACCAGGTAAATTTACTTTTAATTTAATAATGCAATTCAATAATATTTTTATTATAATTAAATAACTCTTTTCGCATGCATTTCTGATCAGTTAACTGTTCAGATATTAATTGTACGCATGCATATCATCAAATATGTTGATTATTATTATTTTTATTTTATTACAAAAAATTGTTATTTAGTGATAATATATTCATTTGTCACTATTTTAATAAATAAAAATATTTTTATTAAAGAATTACTCTATACATATAGCAACGTACTATAATAAAACTTATAGCTTATTTTAGATTGAATATTTAGTAGAATTACTATATATATAATATTAAATATTTAGTTCTCTCACGCTAATTTTAATATATAGGACAAATGAATGAATGACAGAAACAACATCTTAATCTTAAAATTATTGTACGATTGAAATTTGTTACTGTGTTAAATTGCAGGCAGTTCCACTGTTCATATCAGAAATTGCACCAGCAAAGTACAGAGGAGCCCTGAACATCTGCTTCCAGATGCTGATCACGGTGGGAATTCTGGTAGCAAATCTGATAAACTACGGAACATCCAGATTGCATCCGTTCGGGTGGAGAGTATCGCTGGGAGGAGCAATGGTCCCAGCAGTGATCCTCCTGGTGGGGTCGTGGATCATCGTGGAAACGCCGACGAGCCTAATCGAAAGGGGAAAGAAAGAAAAGGGACTGGAAACGCTGAGGAAGATCAGGGGAGTCAAAGACGTCGAAAAAGAGTTCGAAGAGATCTTCCAGGCCACTGAACAAGCGAAGCAGGTCAAGAACTCCTTCGCCAACCTCCTCGAGAGGCACAACAGGCCCAAGCTTTACTGCGCCATCCTCATCCACATGCTCCAGCAGCTCACCGGCATCAACATCATCATGTTTTACGCTCCCGTTCTCTTTCAGACCATGGGCTTCGGCAGCGACGCTTCTCTTTTGTCCTCCGTCGTCAGCGGCTTGGTCAATATGATTGCCACCGTCGTCGCTATTTTAACCGTCGATAAGGTTGGAAGAAGGGTTTTGCTCATTGAAGGCGCAATTCAAATGCTTGCTGGCCAGGTAATAATTATTATATTATCAAAATATTATTTGGAAATTAGTTTGGTAGAAAATAAAATAGAAAAACAGAGAAATCCTAAGCTACAATCTTCTTTCGGTTACAGCCATAACCACCAATACACAATGATAACAGAATCCCTAACTGATTAACACTAAAGATAACTACTTCACATGCTTTTGATATGAGTTTTCCTAACAGAATTCTCACGGGCTCTTCGCAGGGATTTTAAGTTAGAAACTCACACAGGCAGGGGTACTTCTGTAATATGATTGAATATTTTTTTTTTAACAATTATTATTATTTTTTTTAATTTTGTAGCTTACAATTGGTGTGATCCTTTCGATATATTTGAAAGCAACAAACGAAATGCCAGGCAAGCTGGCCACGGTGGTGGTGATATTGGTGTGCGTTTTCGTGACCGGTTTCGCATGGTCGTGGGGTCCACTGGGATGGTTAATCGCCAGCGAAATGTTCCCGCTTCCGATTAGGAATTCCGGCTACTTCGCCGCCGTGAGTACCAACATGCTGTTCACTTTCATCATTGCTCAGCTGTTCTTGACCATGCTGTGCCGCATGAAGTCGGGGATTTTTTTCTTCTTTTCGGTGCTGCTCGTCATCATGTGCTGCTTTGCTGCTTTCTTTTTGCCCGAAACGAAAGGAATCCCAATTGATGAAATGGAAGAGAGAGCTTGGAGGAAGCATTGGTTCTGGAAGAGGTACAGTGAAGGTGTCGATGAGCTTCAAGATGCGAAGAAGGGAGAGATACGGCCAGCACGTTCCAAGCCAGAGGATAAGGAAAATTTATGAGTTAGTTAAATCATGTCTTTTTTCTTTTTCTTTTTTTTTTTTTGTGTGTGTTTATTTATTTATATGCATTTATGGATTAAGTAGGGATTTAAGTAGGTGACTGGTTATATAATAATTTTGGTTTTGAAGATCGGGATGTCTTGTAAGAGACTACCTTTTTTTTATCATTGGATAAAAAAAAATTAATCGATTAAATATTATTTAATAAATTTGCTAAATATTTTATTAATTTTTGAAAAGTAAAAATTATAGCACATTAATCAAATTTGGATATCAAAAATTTGATATTAGTAATGGATTTCTAATAAGGATAAAGATGAAAGCTATTTGAATCTACTAGGTCAACTTTATTGATAGTTTATCCTCCAATTTCAAGAAATATAGCTTATCGCTAATTTTAAATATTAGGTATATCTTTTTGTAAACCCAAAGAAATAGTTAGTTCTATATTCCATCACTTTATAATCTTCAAAAAAAATTATATCATATTCCTATCATATTTTGAATGTACAGTAAAGCATCAGGAGTTTAGATAGGTAGGAGTCCATTAGTTAGACTCCAATTTTAAGAAATATAGCTTATCTCTAATTTTAAATATTAGGTATTTCTTTTTGTAAACCCAAAGAAATAGTTATTCCATTACTTCATAAACATCAAAAAATTATCTGTATCATATTTCTTAAACTTTTAAATTTTATTTTTGGATTACCATATATATATAATAAAAACATATATATGAGTAATTAAGTGGTTGTTCGTGCTGATGACGTGGAGGTTTGAGTGGCTGAGTACATACCGTTTATTTATCTGTTTTTCTTTTCTAGACTAATAAAGAAATTTATAAAATCCAAGTTTTTTACAAATATTAATAATTTTATTTGGACGAAAGAAATATAAAAAAGTCTTTAAATTCTCCACCTGTATTCCAAATTCACGACTTCTCATTGAAACTAATTATAATTAAGGTTTTTTTTTTTTTTTTTGTGGTAATAAACCTAATTATAAGGTTGTGTATTCATATATTATATAAATTTTATGGCTTTCAAAAAGGATGCACGTACATCCTCTGCTTGTTTCTCTAGGTATTTGTCGATATATCTAATCTAATGGCTAAATTAATACCACATCATGATGCGGGAAAGAAAAAAAAAAAAAAAGAGGGACCTATGGTTTCAATTTTCTTTAAGAGATCTACCTAGTGACAGAATAATTAGCGTCACTGAAATGTGTATCGACAGTTAAAAAAATGCTACTATTACAGACTTTTGTTTAAGTGATCTATTTAGTGACACAATTTTGTAAGTCACCGAAATTGTCACAAAAGGCCCACAAATTTCAAACTTATGACTGATCATTTTAAGGCAGATGATTTTCACAGATCACTATCAAACTTATGTGAAATACACATTGACATATTTTCTTTTTCGGCTTGAGTTTAAGGTCCAAGAGAGAAGCAGCCATTTGAAGCTTTTATATATATGAGTTCAACCTAGAAAAACAAGAGACAATGGAGGAAAAGGAAGAAGACTTCAAGATTTTATTCCTTGAAAAGATTCAAATTTTGAAGCCTTACGACTATTGGTGCTCTCTCACACGCCTATCTCTTGGATACTGAGCACAAAAGCCAAAAAGAAAACTACGTGTATTTCTCATGAATTGAAGTTTACACTATGTTTATATATATGTATATTCATAGAATAGGAGGGAATTAATGAAAAGAAAAGGATAAGGGAGGAAATAGAAGGAAATTAAAAGAATATATTATGTTTATTTTGACCAATATAAACCACTCAAATTTAAAAAAAATGGAGGAAAAAAAAACTTTAGTAAAAGATATTTTTACCTTTGAAAGAACCATATGATCAGTTTAGTTAGTAAAAATAAATAAAAGATATGTGGTATCAAAATTTTATTAGTGCATAGTGCAAAATGATAGAAAAAAATTTCTCATGTAACATATCAAATTCCGATAAAATTTGAAACGCAAATATGAATGTCAATTTTCCTTTATTTTAACCAATATTAATTTTTCCACTTTAAAATTGAGAAAATTCTTAACTTGTGAGTATTCAAAAATTACTCTTATTTATATTTGATTGAGATATTTCAAATGGAGAGTCTTTTTATAACAATATAAACTTGCATTAATTATTTTTGAAAAAATATTTTTAAATTTTTTATAATTTATTTTTATTTTACGATAAATTTTGTAATTTAAAACATTTAAAATAAACTTCTTATGCAGTTAAAATATTTTATTTCTCCTCTATAGCATTATAAAATTATTTAAATACCTTTACAATTAGGAAAATAACAATTTTTTTTTCATTTTCTTTCTTCTCCCATCTTCTTCCTCTCTCTCTAAATTTACATATATCTATATATTTTGTTTTTTCTTCCTGGTTCTTTCCTAATGAAGCTTACTAACTAAACGAACAATTTTTTGCTCCCAAAATCTTGTTGTTTTAGAGAATTTACTTATTCAGCTTTGGAGATTCTGCAGCTGACTTGTGGTTTTGGAAAAACATAACTATGGTTGCTGAACTCTAAAACCCAACAATTAAAATCTAAAATAAAGAAGAAAAAGAGAAAAACCAAGAAGAAGAAAGAATAGAGGAAAATCACATAAAAACAAGACCTAGCAAACGGGTTTGACTGTCCCCAAAAAATTAGTTAAACAAAACCTGGCAAATAAATTCACAATTCCATGCTCCTCCAAATCCCATTCATCCCAAAAAATAAAAATAAAAAAATCACCTCCTTTTTTTTTTTCTTCGGGTTACAACCCCACTGCAACTAAAAAGCTTTATTTCCAAAAAAATTCACTTCTTTCTTCTTTGGGTAACAACCCCACTGTAACGAAATAATACTCTAATGGAAACTTATTAATAAGCAATTATTAAGAAACTTTGGATACCAAAAATTTGGTAAGAGGTGGCTAGATTTTTGGAAATTTTTTTCGGAGGACGGACCAGCCAACATCTCAATTCAAGTATTTAGATAGGTTTTAAGCTTAATCTAACCCCACCGACAGACTTAAAACTAAAACCTTTGGATAACTTGAAATTAAGCATTAGATGGTAATAATTTTGGAAAATTTGAAGAAAAAGTTTCCTTGGTCATGGAGGAGGTAGAGGCGGGGTAGAAGAACAAGAGGAAGATTTATTTTTCTTATTTTTTTTTTTTATTTTCTTCTGAACAAAACTATGTGTAACATGGCTGGGTGACCGGTGACCCTTTTAAAGAGCTAGGTGGCATCCTTTTATTGGCTACCACAAAGTTTTTGACTTTTCTATACAAATAAAATAGAATTTTACATATAGTCCAGTTATTTTTTTTCTTTCTATAATTAAATTTAACTGAATATATCTAAAAATAAATTATATTTATAAAATATTACAAACTATAAAATTTATTGGAAAAAATAAATAAATTATAGCGGATTGATATTTTTTTATTATTTTTTTACTTTTATTTCATTTTCTCTTTAATAATAATCTTAATAGCAATTATTATAATAGCTGATATTTTTTATTTTTCTTTTCTAACATTTTTTTATTTTCCTTTTCTCATTAAATTTTTTTTTTCTTTTTTTTTTTTCTTTTTTCAATCTAAACAGTGTTACTAATTATCCAAGATTCCAAATAATGATTACTTTCAATTCTTTTCCTTCTTTTTTTTCATTATTATCATTCATTCCAAATATAATGTTAGTCTCATGCGAAAATCATGTGCGTTTAAATGATGTGGCATTAATATAGGCTATTAGATTAGATGGTTTTGAAGGAATGCTTGGGATTAAAAGGCAAGCATAAGACAAATACCCAAAAAAACAAACAATTAAGGATCTGGATCCTTTCTTCAAAAAAAGAAAAAGATCTGGATCCTTTCAAAATAATCATTCATTATGAAAATGATGAAATGAAAGAATTAATTAAAGCAAACAAAAGAAGAAATAATTAATCAATAATTTATTACCTAGTAAATCCCATAATTGGCACACTTTAAGGATCCTGTTTTTAATTTCTTCTTCCTTTTTGTTTTTCGTTCTTTCTTTTTTTTGTTTTGTTTTGTTTATTGCTTTCTTTTGCGGGATCAATATTACAGTTTATGTGCCAGTGCTACATAAAGAACGAACTTGTTGAGAACCTATTTCAGTTTTAAGCCCTTCTTCACACACACACACAGAGCAAACAAAAAAAAAAACATTTTAAGAGTTCATACACACACATATATATTTCTCTATATTTGCATACATACATGTGTACACACTCTGTAACATGTTATATACATGACAAACATTAAGGTTAATTAATTTTTCCTCTATTAGTATCAAAGAAATTATTAGTATCTAAACCTGTAATTTAACCTCAATATCAAAACGGCATGCAAATGTTATATTTATTTACGGTATAAAATATTATGTATTTACTCTGCATGTCCTTAATTTATATACATATATAAATAGAGAATTTCAATGTTCTAAACATCACCAAAAGAAAATCTCATAATTCTCCAAAGAAAAAAGCAGATATGAGATCAGGAGCTCAATTCTTCATTCTCTGCTTCTTAGCTTCTGCCCTCCTATGCTTTGCTCGCCTTATACCTTATGGTTCTTAATTTTTTGTCCTTTCCTCTATTTTGTATAATTCATGTTAATTGTGTATATATTGCTTACAAATATTTGATTTTTAAAACTTTTATACTTTTTTCTCCACGGCTATGCAGAAAATGAAGAGTTGATATTGAATTTGGATTACAGCCCCCCACACACTCACCCACCTACTCCGCCTCCGCCTACAAAAGATGAATATACTTTGTCTCCTGGTAGCATTATTGATCTAAATTTTATACTTTAAAAAAAAAATTGTATTTGATAATTATACAATGTTTGATTGTTATAACTTATAATATTTGTGTTACTTTTTATTGCTAAGCAGAAAACGAAGATTCAATATTGAATTTGGACTACACTCCTCCACACACTCACCCTCCTACTCCTCCTCCGCCTGCAAAGGATGAATCTACTTTGTCCACTCGTGGTATTGCTGATATTAATTTTGTACATAAAAAAATACAGCTTCAATGAATATACAATGCTTGATTATTTGTATTACTTCTATTGCAAAGCAAAAAATGAATTGAATTTGAACTATAGTCCTCCACACACTCACCCTCCCACTCCTCGTCCTTCTGCAAATTATGACACTTTGTCCCTTTATAGTATTATTGATATTAATTTTATCCATAAATTTAAAAAAATCTAACTTTAGTAATTATATAGTTTTTTATTATTTCTATTTTTTTTCTAAAGCAGAGAATGAAGAGTCAATGTTGAATTTAGATTACACTCCTCCACGCACTCACCCTCCTACTCATCCTCCGCCTGCAAAGGATGAATCTATTTTGTCCCCTGGAGGTATTATTGATATTAATTTTACATATAAATTAAACAAAACTCTAACTTTAATAATTATATAATGTTTGATTATTTGTACGTTTTTCTATTGCTAAGTAGAAAATGACGAGCCAATGTTGAATTTGGATTACACTCCTCCACGTACTCACCCTCCTACTCATTCTCCTCCTGCAAATGGTGAATCCATTTTGTCTACTGGAGGTATTATTGATATTAATTTTATGCATAAATTTAAAAAAAAAATTAGTTTTAATTATCATATAATGTTTGATTACTTGTATTTCTTTCAATTGCTAATAAAATAGAAAACGAAGAGCCAATTTTGAATATAGATTACACTCCTCCGCATACTCATCCTCCTACTCTTGCACAGGATGAATCTATTTTATCCTTTGGTGATGATGGTATTATTGATATTAATTTTATACATAAATTAAAAAAGTTAATAATTTTACAATGTTTGATTATTCGTTTAACTGCTAATTAAGCAGAAAATGAAGACTCAATATTGAATTTGGATTACACTCCTCCACACACTCACGGCTCACCCTCCTACTCCTCCACCGCTTGGAAACAATGAATCTATCTTGTCCCTTGGTGGTAATATTGACTTAATTTTATGTATTAATTAAAAAAAATCTGACTTTAATAATTTTATAATATTTGATTATTTGTATCATTTTCTATTGCTAAGGAGAAAAAAGAGAGTTAATGTTAAATTTGAACTATTGTCCTACACTCATCCATTGTGCAAAGGATGAATTATTTTGTTCTCTGTTATTATTGATATTAATTTTATGCATAGACTAAATAAATTATTCAATATTAATTACATTATAATATTTATATTACTTTCTATTCTTAAACAGAAAGTGAAGATTCATTGTTGAATTTGGACTACACTCCTCCTCACACTAGCCCTCCTATTAAGCCTCCACCCGCCCTCTATTGGTATTATTGATATTTATTTTATGTTTCAAATTATAAAATACAATCTAATAGCTATATTTTTTGTACTTTTGTTAATCATTGATGATATTATTTACAGTAATTTGACTATTGTAATATTTATATGCAGAAAATGAAGAGCTGTTGAATTTGAACAACACACGTCTACACGTAGAGAAGATCTGATTGTTAACCTGGACAATCTAAAATTTGTTATTTTGTACATCTGGCTATAAAAGGCCAATACTAATTTGCCAGCTATGTTTTTTTTTTCCTTAAAAAAAAATTGTCCAGCAATGGACGAGTACAGTAAAATAAAGTTCATGTTTGCAAACTCTTATTTTATCGGTTACACACGTTGAGTTTTGTATGATTTTATTTTAATTTTAATCATTAGTATTATTTTCAGCTGTCTAGTTGTTTTGCTCTTTCAGACTCATCTATTGTATTTTTTTTGTTTTTTGTTCGGTTTGTCTGGATTTTAATGGATAAATCTGGAAGTCTATTTCTACTAAATTATTATTGTTTCTCCTTCAATTCAAAGAGAGATCAAGTTTTGATATTCTGACAGGAGAAAAAATTCTAAAAACTAATAATAGCCAAATTTGTTTTGATAATTTGACAAAATTGAGGGGTTACAAATACTCCCTTATAATCCCTATAGTTCCTATGATCCCTATACTATAGTAATATGTTTCAATATCAAATACAAAATGAAATATCTAAATCTTAACTCGATTTTAGAAAAGCAAATATTTAAATATTTGGACACTAGTGTTGAGGCGTTCCTCCTTACCTTCCTGGCTATGTATACTTCTACAATTTATCTATGTATTTCGTCACAAGGTTATATGAATATCTTCAATGCTTTTTGGATTAGTACATTTTTGTGGCTTTTAAATGTCAATTGGTCTGTTTGACTTAGATACTATAACTTAGCAAAATAATCATTATCAAAAATATAATAACTGGATAAATATACACTATTAGTTAATTAGGATTTAAAGGCAACGATTAGAGATCGATTTTAAATTGAGTGTCTATGAAATAAACATTCATACTGCATAAACTGCAAATCTTTCGAGCATTTATGCCATATTGATAGTAATCTACAAAGTAATTAAAAATGCTCTGATAAATGTAGAATCTTTCATTAATATTGTGGGAGTTATAACTTACTTTTTTTTCTTTAAATAATTATTTTTAGCTGCTCATTACTAAATTATGGGATCTGATTATTACTACTAATTAAAAAATTGTATGAAATGTTATTAATTTTATTATTTTTTGTAAATACTTTCACTGTCTAATGTATCATAAATTATGAGCGGTTCCTTTTTTTTTTTTTTCCTCAAATTTTATATTAAAGATGTCAAAATGTTTTTCAATTTTATTGGGCTTGTGTCAATAATAATAATAATAAATTCATTATCCCCTACTCTAAGAGAAAAGCTTCACTAAGTCCGTCCCACAATCCTAGGTGGCCCGTCCAACCAGTCACGACATTTATTATTTTGTTTTAATTTTTAATATATTATTTTATGCGTCTGACACCACTTTATGTGCTTTTTATTTTTTATTTTTGTTTTTTTTTCCTTTTGATTTTAACATATACACACCACCTCATATCTTTTTAATTTTGTTATAATTTTTTTCCTTTCCTTCCAATTTTAACCTATCCACTGTCCATTTTAATTTTCCCTCCATCTTCCCCTCTTACTCAAGTGCAGTCCTGCCAAAACAAAAGGAAAAGTTAAAAACAAACAAAACAATAATTTCACGCAATAGAAGGAGAAAAGCAAGAAGAAAAGCTTCAACTTAAAAAATAAAATAAAATTGTGAAAAGCTTATTTTAGAGGCTAGTAAATCATTTTACTATTTTTTTTGAAAAAAATATTCAATACTACATTTTAATTTTCATTGATAATAAAAGTTTATTTATTAGGATTTATTTTGCTTTTATTATCATGTCATTTATTAGTTTTTTTTTTTTTTTGCTTTATAATTAGGTTATTTTACTGAATGGAACATCCAAATAGTAATGAAAAAATATTAGAAAGTGATAAAGAAATGTATGAAGAAAAAATTGATGGAGAACTTAATGTGGGAATAGAAGTATTTTCTGATTTAGAAGCTTATAAGTTATGCAATACATATGCTTTAAAAAAGGGTTTTAACATTCGTAAATGGCATATTCGAAGAGATGCATCGAATAATATTAAAAAAAGAGAGTTTTTATGTTCAAAAGAAGGGTTTCAAAGAGATGAAGATTTATGTGAAATGAGAAAAATCAACATGTTAGAGACAAGAACAAGTTGCAAATTTATGGTTCGTTTTACAGTAGTTAATGGAATGTGGAAAATTTCTCATATATATTCTGACCATAACCATGAACTTGCTAAATTAGAAGAAAGACAATTTCTTAGATCAAGCCGAAAAATATCTAATGCTCAAGCAGAAGTCATTAGTTCCATGGTTAATGCTGGTATAAGACCAACAAAATCATAGTTCTATTTAGCAAATGAAGTTGGTGGTGCTGAAAATATTGGATTTACTAGAAAAGATATGAAAAATTATTTGCAAAGGAAAAAAAGTGAATTGATTGAAGTAGGGGATGGACAAAGTTTACTAAACCATTTTAAGCTCAAACAAAGTGAAGATTCTAATTTTTCTACTCAATGCAAGTGGATCAATTTAACCGAAAGACAAACTTCTTTTGAAGAGATAGTAGATCAAAGTTAGATTATGATTGCTTTGGTGATGTTGTGTGCTTTGATACTACATTTCATACAAATAAATAAAATTTGGTATGTGCTCCACTTGTTGAAGTTAACAACCATTGGAAAAATGCGTTGTTTGGTTGTGCATTTTTATTGGATGAAACCACTGAATCATTTGTTTGGTTGTTTGAGTCATTTATGGAGTCAATGAGAAATATACAGCCAAACACTATTTTTACAAATGAAGACAAAGCAATGGCAAATGCAATTGAAATAATTTTTCCACAAACACAACATCGACTGTGCACTTGGACATCACTAAAAGTGCTAAACAATATCTTGCTAGTTATTATGCTAATCTGGAGTTCAAAAAAACATTTTAATAAATGTTTTCATGGATGTTATGATGAAAAAGAATTTGAAGCCTCATGGAAGTATATGATTGAAAAATTTGATCTTGGAGGTCATTCATGGTTAAAGAAATGATATGCACTTCAAGAAAAATAGTGTCGAGCTTTTAGTTTAGATACATTTTCAGCAAACATAAAGTCCACACAAAGGAGTGAGAGCATGAACAATATTTTTCATCAAATCTTGTTAATTTTTTACACCACTATGAGAAGAAAATTGAAGAAATGTGTTTGGCGGAGTTGGAAGATGATTATTGTTGCAAACATGGTGTTCCTCGTCTCAAAGTAAGGAGTGATATTTTAAATCATGCAGTTAATGTGTATACCAACAAAATGTTTAATCTTTTTGAAAGAGAATTAACAAAGTGCATTGGAGTGAGAATGAAAAAAATTTGTAGAGATTATGAGCTTTGTACTAATGCAGCATTTGAAAAAGGATGCCAAAGAGTGTATAACATCCAATATAATCCTCTTACACTGAATATCTCTTGTTCATGCAAATTATTTCAATTTTTGGGGATCTTATGTTGTCACGCATTAAAAGTGTTTGATTTGAATAATCTCACAAGCATATCAACAAAATTCATATTGAAAAGGTGGACTAAAGAAGCAAAAAAAGGATTTTTGACAAGTAATGCTATATATGACTTGTCAACGGAGAATGGGAAGTCTTCTAATCATTACGCTTTAGTGAGTTGATGCATGAAGGAAATAATGTTTATAGTGTAGCTCAATGACTGGTTCAGGAACTAAGATTGTTAAAGAAAAATTAGCAGAAGCAATGAAGTTACTTGAAAAGGATGAGAAAACTATCAATATGTTAGACAAGTTTAACAAAACAAATGATGATCATTTTAATCGTGATGTCCTTGGAAATGAGCCAACAATCTTAAACCCATCAACTATCAAGGCTAAAGGAGTAACAAATGCAAGATTGAAAAGAAATTTAGAGAAAAGAAAAAAAGAAAAAAAATGCAAAAAAAGATATAAATATGTAAGGCTAACTTGTATATATCATTTTTATTTTATTTTATTTTATTTTTGTTATCAATGATGATTTTCTTATGGTAAGAGAACATAATCAAGAAAATTGTGGTGGTTCGTCTTGTCTAGTAATATTGCCTAATTTTACTATGTTCACGCCATCCATTCATCAATTAGATTTAGGATATTCTAATTTTTACTTTTCAAGCATACTTCATGGAAACAATGATATGCATTATTTAACCAAGGTATTTCTTCAAAATTGCAATACTTGATCATTTGTTATTGTTTTGATATAATTTTACTTAACTAAGGCAAAATGATTGTAGCATGATTCACATACTTATGGTTTTGATGATTCACATACTTATGATTAATGACTGCATAGTTGATTTTGCTTCTGATATCAAACTGGTATGTTTGTACTTGACTATATTATATTTAACATTGTTAATATTTTTATAGTAATGAACGTATTTGGTATTATTTTCAGGTGAGCAAAAATATGACTTTTGAAAAGAAAATTGAAAAGAATTGGGTCTGAATATCTTCCTAACGGTGGTATTGTAAAGTATTTTAATTCTATTTTTTAAGTATCGTATCACATTAGTAGTAAGAATTTCCTTTTTGTTATTGTGACACTCATTCTTCTATCTTTGTTATGTGTGGAATGTAGTATGGGAATGAATTACAAAAACATTTTGATACAAAGAGCCTTCTCATTAGAAGGAAAAATTTGCAGCATGTTTCAATTGGTATTGTAACAACTTAGATCATATATATATATATATATATATATATGTATTTATTAATGAAAAGTAAATCCAAAAGAACATATCAGTTTCAATGCAGGTTCACAAATACCAAAACAAAATCAAACTAATAAATATAATCTCAACAACCAGAACGAATTAATTACTCAAGTCAATGAGTACATATTCTTTATTAATCAACTGAGTAGTACAAAACATTACAAAAGATCTCTCTCATTACAAAGAAAAATTTATTATCGCACATACTAGACAATTTTTCTTTCTAAAAGCCAAGGATACATAGCATTTTTCACTTCTCTTTAATCAATTTCTGCATCTCTATTCTCTCTTTGTGTTTCTATTTTATCCTCTCTTTGTTTTCCAGCCACACCAAAATGCACACACCAGAAATACATGCAAAAAAAAAAAAACTACTTAACAAGTCAACAATACTCAAATGGATCCCTTTACAAAAGAAAAANAACCATCAACTATAAATACAAAAAGTCCCTGTTTGTTTTCAACTATAAATCAACCATCAATTATAATTCAAACCCATATCAAATAAATATCACTGCAAGAAATATAATTTTCGGTTTATCACTGCAAGACATAAAACAGGGGTGTGGTGTGAAGCCAAATTGAAAAATTCTTGATCTTGACTGGGGTGTGTGCGGCTGGGGAGGGAGGTACTGATGAGGGACCGAGCCACAATTGATGATGTTGGGCTGCGCGTGAGCCTCAATCGATCTTGGCTGGGCTGTGTGCAAGTATCAATTGGCAAGGTTGGGGAAGGAGGAGATTCCCTGAGCCTGGGCTCTGCACGGCTGGGGGAGGTTCGTGCTTTGGGCTTTGGATCGTGGCGGCGGAGGAGAATCACCCGATAGGCTCTGGGCTCGGGAAAGGAGCCGATTGAGGCTAGATGACGCTAAGGGAGGGAACGAGGGCTTTGTGCGCAGACCGAGGGGGATTTTAGGGAAATTTGGGGAAAGATCGTGCGATCGAGGGGGGCTGAGGCTTGATCGGTGGGAGGTTTGAGGATACCAGTTACCTCCGGCGAGGCTGAGGGACGGAGGGAAAGAGGGCTTTGTGCTGGAGGGAAAGGGGGAGGGCTCGATTGGGGGTGGGTAGGGGATCGGGGGAAAATTTTGGGCCAGCGCGCACGTGATCAGCACATGCGCACATTTGATTTCAATTGAAATCAGAAACTGGAGGGGTGAGGCGCTTGATTTTGAAATTGGAGAGGGGTCGGGATCTGTAATAACCTAACAATCAGGTTTTGTATCATAACTGTATATATATATAATAGTACTACTACTAGCAAATCGGATCTTGTGCGAAAAATGTATTTATCATCTAATTCTAAAATTACGACTACTCACAAATTATTAGGCCGAGGAGACCAAATGTGAACTCGCTTTTCTTTTTTCATAAAAAAAATCCATTTTTGGTCCCATTGGCCTATCAATTAATATCCAAATATTTATCGTTTCCTTTTTCATTTCTTTTATGTTATATTATTTAGGAAAAGAATGTACTTTAAGAATATATCTTCAATGAATTAGAAAAATAACTTTATAATTTAGACTCTTTCTTATCCAGATTTGATAGTATTTGTTCATATATTTGATTATGTGTATTCTATTATAATTATTCAATCAAGCTATAACAAAAAAATAAAATAAAGGAAAATACATATTGAAGATTTTCCCATAAAAATTGGAAAATATTACAAAAGAAAAAGGTAAACAAATAGCATGTCACTAAATTATAAAATTTTCATGTGACACTCATTAGTCATTTTAAAAATGTAAACACTTGAATATGTATAATAAACTTTATATATATATATATAATAAGCTTCCATAAAAAAAAAAAAAAATGATAATTATCAAAAGAGGAACACATCGTCCTGTAAATGGTGATCACAAATTTCATCAAAATATTTTCGTTTGTTGTATTGAACTTTATTGAATTAGACTAAATTATTTTAAATCTTATCAAATCAAATTAGACTAAACATAAAATAGTCAAATCCAATATAATCTCATTTCATAAAACATTAAAAAGGAATCATTGTTGTAATAAAAGAAGACTAATTCTATTAGCTCTCTAAATTTTACATGCCACGCACGAGTGATAGAAAATATTTGAGTTTCATACTCGGTGTGAATGAGAGAGTGTATATGCCTGTCCCACTAAAATATTTTTTCACTGAATGAGCTTCTTCTTTTGCTGTTCATAATTTTGTTTTTTCTCCTTCACTGATAGCCCACTAAATTATCTTGGAAAATATGTAAGCAAGCTTGCAAATTGCTGCGGGCCTGTAAATTTGCTTTCTAAACTAATAAATTAACCTCATGAAGAGGGAAAAAAGAGAGTCAAATTTATTCAAATAAAAGATTTTTAAATAAAAGACTTAATTGATTGCCAAACTTAGGAAGCCCATCAATGAAAGTTAGCGAGTTACGTCTATCCATACTTGTTTTCCTGAACATATTTCCCAACGCACATTGAACTTTCTCTCGGTTAATTACACCATGAGTGGATGAAGAGAAATGCCTACCAGTTTTTGAAACTTAAAATTTTGTTATTCATTATTCATTTTATTATTCATTTACATCTTTTCAAAATTGCTTTTAAAAAATGTCGACGGCATCAGACGGACAATTCACACCAGAAACAATTTTTTTATATTTTGTTTAAAAAAAGAGATTTTGGTTAAAATTAGGTTACACAGGTAAGGAGGGAAAAAAAATAAGAAAAAAAAAAGCTCCCTTGCCATCTTCTGCTCGCCGGCCAAACACCATAACTAAGGAGACAAATTTTCCACCTCAAATTTTCATATCCAAAAAAATTAAGCAGTAAAAGTGATATATATTTTTTATCTGAGAAGAATATTCAAAGAAAAAAAGAAGGGNTTAAATTTTAGTCTTATAGATTAAGTTTGGATTATAAAATTAATTGTCGCAGTCCAAACCGTTCAACCAAACCGAACCAAACCATTTTTGCATGGTTTGGTTTGGTTTGGTTTGAATGGTTTGAATGGTTTGGTTTGGTTTGGTATTAAGTCAAACCGCAAATAATGGTTTGGTCTGAATTTTTATAAAAAACCGGACCAAACCAGACCGCGCCCACCCCTAATATAAACATATAATTAAATGTGTAAAAATTAAATAATAATTTTTATTATATATATGTGGAAGGTATAGGAAATGACTACATTCTTTATCTCTGCCACAATTCTGTTCTGCAGTAAAAAAAAATTATCTCATTTCCACTCCACTGCCTCAATTAACCAGGAAATCTCCGTCTCATTAGGGGCAAAGCAATGCGGAAACAGAGCAAATTGTCATTCCTAGTTGAAATCGGGTTGCACATGTAAGAAAGAGAAAAAAAAAAAACTTCATTTTTCTCCTCCTGCTCTCTTCTTCGAAAAAAAAAAAAACTTTCTTTCTCAATTTTTTACATTCCCAAAAAAGAAAAAGTTTAAACTGTCAAAGTGATTTATATATTTTTTTTCCAAGCTAAAAATCCAGAGAAAAAAGAAGAAGAGATTTTTGAAAAAATCGGGTTGGACTAGTAAGAAGGAAAAAGAAAAACACAATTTTCTCCCTATTACTTTCTTCTCTACCGGCCAAACACCATAACCAAGTAAAGAGAAATTTTTGCTTCCTTAAATCTTCACATCGAGAAAAAAAATTAAGTTGTCAAAGTGATATATTTTTTTATTCAAACATAAAATCCAAAGAAAAAAAAAAAGGATTTTGGTTGGAATTGGGTTGCATAGGTGAGAAAGAGACTCCGTCTCCTCAGTCGGACACTCCAGATCTAGATATTTGACTGAGAAACAATATATGTCCCCTCGTACAGACACTCCAAATTGGGATATTTGATTGAAAAACAGTACACCGTCTCTTCAGTCGAACACTCTAGGTCAAGGAGGATAGAACTTCTAATCAGGAGTGTATTATCATTGATTTTAGCACTGAACATAACCTACGAGTACAATAAAATATAGGGAAAATGGAACTAACAGTACTTTATTTTTAGCACTTTTTACAGGGTTAGCCTGATATTTTTTATTTGCAGTCATATCCCATAGCTTCGCAATGTTTAGCACCGTTTTATCATTTTAATGATTCCGTCTGTTAAAAATGGCACGTGAAATGCACACATATATGAAGGGCATTTTTTGTTCATTTTGAAAAATTATATCTTATAACTTTTAATGTGCTGCAGCATTGGTCTCCTTAACTTTTAATTTATTTTTTAACTTTTAACATTTAAAATTTTATTTTAAAAAGATTTAAGATTTTCTATAAAAAAATATTACTATTTCACATTGTATTACTAATTTTAATTTAAAGCAAACGAGTAAAGTTTATAATTCTGCTAAAGATTTGGTTATTGCTTATCGGTTTAGTGTGGAGTCTTTTTTTTCCAAGGCTCCAAAAATTATTCTGGTTCGTTGGGTTTTTCCATGGCCAAATTGGATTAAAGGAAACATAGATGGGGCAGTTTTAAGTAGCCCGGGTTTAGCAAGAGGAAAAAGAGTTTTTAGAAACTATAGAGACTTTATTATAGGTTGTTTTGCGGTGCCGTTTGATGATCTTTGTGCCTTTGAAGTGGAGTTTTTGGCTGTTAGGCATGCACTATAATGTACGAAAGTTAGAGTTTGATATCATATTTAGTTGGAAAGTGATTCTATTTATATGGTGCGGCTTTTAATGACTCGTTCTGACAAGGTTCCTTGGAGGTTTTAGTCGCACTGATCCTTATGCTTGGAATTTATTGATGATATTTAGTTTCAGGTGTCGCATATTTACCGATAGGGTAATACAGTGGCATATATTCTTTCAAAGTATGCACTGGGGATCTCTCAGGTAGCTTGGCGGTCGTTTATTCCACCTTTCTGTGCTTCAGCTTATCATGATAATTTATCTGGTCAAAATGCTTATAGATTTGCTTAGATTAGTTTTGTATGTCTGTTTTAGTTGGTTATACGTTAGCGGTTAATTTTGCTTTGCTTATTGTATTGTGATTTTCGGATTTGATTATTTCTTTTTTTGTATTTTTAAGAAAGCTTGCTTGTTCAGCTTTGAGTAGAGGGTGCCAACCTAGTTGGGATGCCTACTCTCTAAGCTTTTCAAGTAAATCATTCTAATTAATAATTTTAATTTAAAATTTTCTAATTTTAAAAATATATAAATATGTCAAATTTTAAAAATATGAAATTTTTGGAAGTTTAAGTATATAATAATTAAAAGTTCAATAATACTATTGATTAAAATTCAACAATAAATATTTTCAAAAAATATTAAAAGTTTAATATTATAGCTTTTTCATATTAAATTTTTAATCTTAAAAATTGTAAAAGAAATTTTATTCATTTCAAAATTGTTATATTAGTAATTTCAAAGTCAAGTGTGGTTGGCTCAGTTGCTTTGCCATTTACACTTATATCATAAAGGTCATTGGTTTAAGACATCGGGGTGTGCAATTTGGATTTTTTTTTTGTATTTCTTTTTTCTTAAAATTAATAAAATTTTAATTTTAAAATAGTAATATAATGTGAAATGGTAATATTTTCTATTTGAAAGTTTCAAATCTTCCTACAACAAAATTTTAAAAGTTAAAAAAAAAAAATTAAATGTTAAGGGACCAATGTTGCTATACATTAAAAGTTAAAGACCGATGCTGCAATATATAAAATATAAATTTTTAAAATGACAAAAAATACCCTTCACACATACACTATCGTGCTAATTTTTAACTACTAATAGACGAAATCATTTAAAAGACGAAACGGTGACAAATATAATGAAATTAAAGAACTAAACTGTAAAGAAAAAAATCCCAATGCTAACTCTATAAAAGACTGATAAAAGATTTCCTGTGACGAATTATCCTAAAATATATTACAATGAATAAAATGATTAGCCAATGAGCAAAAAAAAAATGTTGTTTGCTTTTGCCTCTTCTTCAACGAAAATCTGCTTAGGAACCGAAGGAGAAAATAAAAAAAATATCTGCAATTTGAATTTATATATATATATATATATATATTTTTTTTTTTAATCTTTAGAATATAACATGGAACGACTACATTTCGCGGTTTAAGAGGTTGATTACCATGTTTGGTGATCGGTTTTTTTTTTTGGTAAATTAAAAAAGGACCTACCTATAGCGGATCATAGGTCCATGAGTTATCTAGTAAGTGGGTCAAACTCATGCATCTTTTCAACCCAGTAGGAGTCCACACTAAGGATCTATGTCACTGGAAATTCCCTCTCCCTCATGCGGTAGCAGCAAAGAGGAACGCTTGAGTCCAAATGAGACTACCAAAACTCGAACTTTAACTTCTATACTCGTAGGTGTGAAAGCTCGGCTGACTCCTACTACTGAACTACACCATTTAATGCTGTTAGGTGATCGGCTATGGTGCAGATTGGCCATGTTTAATTATAAGGTCATTTTTAGAAAGAAAAAAAAATTATAAATAGTAAATATGAATAAAATTTTAAGTTTTAAAAACGGCGAGCACTAGTGGACATCTTAACAAATAATCCATTTTCTTTAGGGCTATCCTCCAACCCATATAGAAGTGAACACTATATTGAGCTTTTACAAAAGAATAGGCTGATGCCCAAATCAATACCCATAAAAAACCAAAGCCCAACTACAGTGTGGAACCAGAATCCAAGAAAGGGGGAGTTTGGCTCAATATTATATTTTTGGGCTTGATAGTGAAA
>QANX01005375.1:0-38641 GCA_003254975.1 Ochetophila trinervis
TTTTATCTTCTTCTTTTTTTATAATTAAAAAATAATACACTAGTAGGTTATAAGTAGGTATGACAATATATCGTGTTGAACTGTGTTCGTATCGTTTTGTATTCGTGTTAAATTTTTTTCATCGAACTCAACTCGTTAAGAGCATCTTCAATGGTTCTTTCTATTAGAGTCTATGTTGCAGAAGAAATAAAAATTATTCCGCTTATGTGGCACAATGTTTATTTAATAGATAATATCTATTTAAAAATTATCTCCAGTGGTTGTGTTCAAAATAAACTAAAACTTATCTAAGAATTAATTAAAATTGATAAAAATAAATAAAATAATGAGTTAGACTGTCTAACAGATTTTCTAGAAGCAGAAAGTCTTCTAGACATCTTCTATTTTTTTTATGCCACATCAGCTTAACAAACTATTTAGACAGAGCCATTAGAGGGGATTTTTATATCAGTCTATATATTTATCTTATGTGGCAAATACTTTTGAAGAATAAAAAGAGCCATTGGAGATGCTCTAAGCATTCATGTTGAACTGTGTTCATGCCGTGTTTAATTTGTATCTACTAAGCCTAAATACATATTCAAATGATATACTAAACATTTTTAAAAAAATATTAGCATACTAAAATTCAACATAATTAATAACTATAAATTCAAAATAAGTAAAATATTATGAATTAAAGCTATATTAAATATTTATGGTGGCTAAGAAAAGAAATATGCATTACAATTGTAAATTTAAAACGTGTTCCAATCTATTTTTTTATCGTGTCTTATCGTGTGACATTGATATCACCCGATCCGATAGCGCAGATCCAAATCCATAAATTATCGTGTCGTATCGTGCCTTGTTATCGTATCGTATAACATTTTGCCAGGCATAGTTATAGGCCCATAAAGTATTTAGCGAGCGAACCAACCTAGACATTTTTTTAACCTAGTAGGAGTCTGCGATGAGAGTCCATGTTGCTAGAAGCTCTCTATCCCTAGTACAGTAATAGCGGAAAAGAGCACGTGAGTCTATATAAAGCAACCAATAATTGAATCACAACTCCTACAAATGTAATGATTCACCCAGCTCCTACTATTATACTACCACCTTTCATATGCATATAATAACTTTTTTATCATTCGAATAATTTGGTGGAATTTTCATCTGAATCATTGATAAAATTCTTTTTAGTATCAAAATATATTATTATTGATGATAGTTTTGAAATTCATTATTAAACATAGATTTTTCAAAATAATCTAAAAAGAAATTCTGTCCGAATAATAAAATTTATATTATATATAAATATATTCCCTCTATTTGTCTCTTTGGATAAAACCAAACTGTAGATTATGATAATTATTGAATTGGATTGTACATGGCAACCACCATTTTGAAGAAGATTTCCTTCTTAATTGGTACTGGAATTTCAATTACGCAACTATAGTGGCTCATTAATAAGGAAATGATCAGTGATAGATTGTGATCGATTTTAATGAACACCTTTTTTTTTTTTCCTTTTCTCATTTGCTTTCCTTATAAATGAAAATGATAACCAGCTGCTTCAATTTATCAACCAAACAATCTTTCGGCTTATACATAGATTTTTTACGTTTTTTACGTAAAAGCCCTCACCGCAAAAACAAATAATTTTTTTCTTTCTTTTTTAAATTTATCGGATTTATCTCATGTTTATCTCTTACTTACTTTTTTGTTCTGGATAATGAGTGATTTTATCAGGTTAACGTGCTTTGCAGTATATTTTGTTGTGGGATTAGCAGTTGATCCAGACAACCTACCCAATTTCATTCATGAAGGCTGTCTTACATACTTTTAATCCGGGACTAGTTTAGTTTTGGATCCAACTTTGTGGGTAAAGTTCGACAGATTAGGGAATAGTGTGTGCATATGTATATGAGGAATGATGCTGTAGGCTACCCATGTTATTATTGTTATATAATATGTTAGCACAAGAGTTTTATTATTTTCATCCATTGATGATCAATTACTAATGAAATTAATCTACATTCTATATGATATTTTAAGTAGTTATTTTGAATGTTCATTTTCAATTATTTGAATTTTAATATCAAAAAATTAAATTAAATTAATTGTTTTAAATTAAAATTTATCATATAAATTATAATTTCTCTAATAATTATTATCAATGGTGATAAATAATAAATTATTTGTATCATGTCACTATCTAGTAGTGAAGTAACATACTAAATTATTACTCTGTGTGTGTGTGCATATATATATATATATATATATATATATTCAAGTCCGGACCAAATGGCTTTGATGGTTTTAAAATCAAATTTTATTTATTAATTTTTAAATTATATCAAAATTTAATTAGTGATTATTCTACTAAAATTCTATTTATAAATAATAAATTTTATTAAAATCTAATAAACTATAAATATATATTTTAATATCACTTTGAAGAAAATGGTTGAAAAAGGTAGCCTCGTTTTCAATTTTATCACGTTGATATGACTTGAGTCTTGTTATATATATATATATATTTTTTTTTTTTATGATGTCGGTGTCTTTAAATTTTCAACTTGCATAATAGCTAACATGTTACGAGATGTACACCAGCAAATTAAAAAATTTACGGATGTGTGCACTTTTAAAAAAAAAAAAAAATTATATATATACACTGCTACAATACCAACAGGGGTTAAGCTTTTCTACAGCACCGGTATCACTCAGGTATGCTCGAGACACACAAAGTCACTCCTGGGCATACAAAGTCTCCTGCCGCTTAGAGCAATACCAGTACTTAAAAAAACCTGAACTACTGAAGAATCAAAAGACTAATGTATTTTCTGATGCACCAGATCCCTTTCGCAGGGCAAGTGCAGAGCATACTCATCACATCTCTAGTGTTGATGAACAAGACATAGTAAAGGAACTTTGAGAAAGAAAAGAGAGAAATTAGCTGGACATCTTAGAAGTAGCAAACCAGACAATTTTATTTGATTTTTCCTCTGCTTCCAAACGGAAACAAGAACTCCTTATATAGGAGGAGAAAAGGGAAAACCCATCATTACAGATCACTTTCACCAAGGGTAAAAGTAAAAGGGGAAAGCAAAAGCGAAATACAATTATTACAATCTGAAAAGCAAAAGCAAAAGCAACCGAAAGTAGAAACATAATTATTGCAGGCACAAAAGAAGAAGCCACCGAAAGGAGAGTCACATGTTGTTCTGGCTAGGGAAGATGTTGAAATTCCTGTAATCTGGATCATCAGAATCGATGGACCCCATTCCCATATTTATCTTCCAATCTCTGTACGAACTCGACTGTGGGCTAGATGGGCCGACATCCATATTAATATCTTCATTTGGATCTTGAGAGTCTTGGAAGTATTCTGGAGGTACTTGAGAGAGATCTTGGGGCCTGTCCAAGGGAATGCTGTCAGCAAGGTTTTGAGTTGTGGATGCTGCTGGGCCTGGGTTAGATGGGCCTGGGTCATCAGGACATTTGTCGGGAATAATAAAAACTTCATCTGGACCTGGACCAATGTTATTTATTTCCATAAGCATGGTTTCAAGCTCAAGCCTTGGAATGGTAGATATTCGCCTACTAGGGATGGTGGTCCATTCATAAGCCATGCCTTGAGCCCAACAATTGCTGGTTGTCTTGTTGAAATAGTAGGGCCTGTGGAGGATGAAAATTGAAGACATTTCTTTTTGCTTCTCTGGAGGCCAAGTCCAAATATGCTTATGCTGAAGAATTTTGTAGAGTTCCTCTCTCCACCAGTTAAGACCATGAAACCATTCTAAGAATGTCCACAAGAGAGAGTCATGATTAGCTGGGTTGATTAGTTGATCCAGAAGAGGAACGGTGGGGAAGACTAAGGCAATGGAATGTTCTGTGACACAACACCATAAATACCATAATAACTCATCAGTAAAAGTTAGTTATGGATTAACATAAAATGGAACCACACAATAAAGTTTCTTGTCTGCAAGATAATCTTTGAAAGGTTGTTCCATGGAGTGCAGAACATGGTCGAGATAAAGACTCCTGTGGTGTTGAGCATAACTAAGAATCATCTGTGGAGGAAACTGAGGACTGAGGGTAGGGGGAAGATTCCTCTGAATGGTGGCTCTATCAGGAAGATGAGGCGGTTTGGCCATCAAAATTAAAGGAAAAGATGAGATGTGAGAGATCATCTTCATCGGTTGTGGCCTTGACAAAAGATCAGCAATGATATTGTCTTTTCCTTTCAAATGTTTGACAGAAAAATCTTATTTAGCAAACCAGTCTTTCAACCTCAAGATTTGCCTATCAGGAAGGGCCTTGTTATTAAAGTCAAGGACCTTAGGAAAAGACGAATTGTCCATATGGACCAAGAAGTGGTATCCAAGTAAATGAAATTCGAACTTTTTGATACCATACTTGACTGCCAGAATTTCTTTATAAATGGTGTGGTAATGTTTTTCTGCCTGGCTGAACTGTCCGCTGGCATGATCACAATAATGGCGTTTGCCATTTTCATCTTCTTCGAGGAGAAGAGCACCCCAATAATCGTCACTGGCATCTGTCTGTAAGATCATTTGTCCAGTACCAGGGATCTTTAAAGGAGGGAGATGAGCTGCTATCTCTTTAAGAGCTTTGATCGCTTGAGTCTGAGCGAGGCTCCAGGGAGGAGGACTCTTTTTGAGTAAAGCAGAGAGTTTACTCGTATGTTGAGCAGCATGAGGGATGAAGTCCCTGACATAATTAACAATTCCAAGGAACTGCTGGATTTGCTTCTGACTAAGATTTTGATCTGGGAATTTTGTCAGTTCCTGTGTCAGGTGTTCGCCTGGTTGGTAGACTCCATCATGGATTCGAAGGCCAAGAAAGTCTATAGAAGACTGGGCCAAATGACTCTTCTGTTCAGAGAGCATGATGCCATGCTGTTGAGCAATAGACAAGAATTGGGCTAAGAGAGCCTGGTGTGCTTCATGAGTATCAGGATAGAGAAGAATATCATCAATGTAGACGAGGGTGTGGTTCAGGATGGGCTCAAATATTTTTAGCATTGTTTTTTGGAACAGTGAAGGAGCCACTTTGAGTCCAAAAGGAAGGACAGTCCACTGATACTGGGCATTGGGTATACAGAAGGCCGTTTTGGGCCTATCAACAAGATCAATGCCAACCTGCCAAAATCCAGCTTTAAGATCAAATTTAGAAAAGATTTTAGCTTTGTGAAGCTGGGCAAACAGGGGTTGGATTTTGGGAAGAGGAAACTTGTCATCCTTGAGAAAGAGATTTAATGGTTTATAATCTATGACAAGTCGTTTCTTTTTCCAGATAACCTTGGACCTTTTTTCTACATAGAAGGCCTGGCAAGCCCAATCAGAAGTTGTGGGTTCAATGAGACCTTGGGCTAAGAGCTGGGCACATTCTTCTCGGGCCAGCTTTAGATCAGAGGGAGTCATTCCGAGATGAGAGGCCTTGGTCGGGTTTATGTCTTCATTTTTCTTAAAAGGTAACTTGATGAAAAATGCCTGATTCCTCCAAAGAGGAGAGGGATGTTGTTTCTCAAATTCTTCATGAGAGTCAGCACAAAGGCGTAGAAGATTTTCCCGAATCTGAAAGTATTGAGGAGGGACCTGCTGAAGGGAAAACAGCTTAGGAACATTGGTATATGGTTTGAACTGATTTTTATACCTGATTCCAAGAGGGAGAATGCTGAGATGCTGAGCCTGGAAATAGGTATCCATACCAATGAGGAGATCTTTGTCAGGAAGTTTACTTCCTAACACATGAGTCCAGATGATACAGTTGGGAAAGAATTTAATTCCTATCTTTTTCTTTGAAATCATCTTGACAGAAAAAACTTTGTCATCTGCAGCTTTGAAATACTCTCGGTGAGGAACCCACTGATCCTCTGGTAAGACAGAGGGATTCATCATTGTCTTGTGGGCGCCTGTGTCCATGTAGGCAATGAGCTTGATAGGCTGATCATATTTTGAAAGCAGAAGGTCAACCTCAACATTGGGAATAGGAGGTGAAACCTGTTGGACTTGAGAAATTTGCTCTAATTGATAGAGATGTTAAGGACTATCATCAGAATTTTCTGATGAGGATTCATGAAGCGCAAAGACAGTATCCTCATCATCCTGAGATTGTTCTTCAAAGAGGGATTCTAGATCAGCTTCTTTAACTTGTTGAGATGAGAGCTCTTCCTGGAGAGTTTGGAGGAGCTTGGCCGATTTCTGGGGCTTGTTTGGACATCGTTTAGCAAAATGTCCCTTTTTGCCGCAAATGAAACAGCGATCTGACTTGCTGTTAAAGCTTTGGTGAGGCTTTCTCTTGAAGAAGCGTACCTTTTTCTTAAAGGGAGGTCTGAACTTTCTTTTCTGAGAGAAATAAGAGTATTTTTGTGAGTGATGCTTTTTCTTAGAGGGACACGAGCAATTTTTCTCTTTGCATTTAATTTGGAGATAAGGTTTTCTGCAAATATTTTCAAATTTAGAGCTACGGCTCATGAATTTGGTCCAGTAGGAGTGCTGCTCGCATATCTTATGTAGAGCAATAAGAGCCTTCTGATGGAGTGATATGGAGAACAAAGAATTGCAGGATGTATATAAACATCGCAACAGAGTTGATGAATTGTATCACCCACCGCTCCATAGTCGGCTTCACCCACAATAGGAAATTATATGTATTCATAAAAAAAAAATGATACACTGGAGAGGATATATTCAACTTTTTAAGTTAAAGATAAATATGCTTATTTATGTCTGTTGGCTTATATGTATTTCATGTGATATGCAATCCACCACTTCTATATAATCAAATTTATTTATTCTCAATTTAATAAATTAAAGATATCTTCATTTGACTTAAATGTATATATAAAATGTATATGTAGAAATAGTGTTATAGACAGGGATGGACATCCCTTGGGCAAAAAAATAACTAATATTATTATTAGTTTATTCTTTCAATCTAGCCTCCAAAAAAAAATTATTTTGTAAAAATTATGATATTGATATGTTTGATTTTAGTGTTGTTATATAAAATATATAAGACATAAGTGTCAATAGAAAAATAATATTATAATGAAAGATTACTATTGTTTTACTATATTCAATGTTGTAATAAATATTTAGTTGATTGAGTTGAATAATAAATTAACAAAGAAAATAATAGAACTCTTCACTTTCAACAATGCATTAAATCCTATTGATGGGTTCAAATGATTCTATATAGATACTATTTGCATGTTGAGAAATTATATCTTCAAGATTTATTGAGAATGATATCAAAAATTTGAAGAGGTAATTATATCATTACAAGTACGATGTAATCAGTCATCTATAGTTTTAAAATATTGCTTTTTTTTTTTTCATTTCTGTCAATTATTGGTTGAAACAAAAAAAGTCAATACATTATTTTTTGATTGATAGATTGATTCGTCTGGTGTTGACTCTTTCAATTTCCATGCAGCAACAGATTGAGTTTTTTCAAAAATGAACTTAGAAATACATCTCTTTGCAACAAAATGGAGAATAAATTTTGAAAAAACTCTATGATTGTCTATATTAAGAGAGAAATTGTTAATTGTATAAATTCAGATTTTATAATTAATAAATTTGATCTTTGAAGAATAAAAAATTACGACTTAAGTAGTATTTTATTATTTTTCTAGTACTGCTTTTTTTTTTTGTAATTTCATTTTTATTTTTTGAATCATGGTTGTTTGATACGTATTATAGAATAAAACTCATATGTCTCTCTAATAAAGTGAATCGTTATTTTTATATCAATAAAGTTACATTATACCATCCAAATTTGCTTAATAAAAATTATTATAAACCTTTTTAAATTTATATCTAGATACATCTCTGCATACAATGTAATCAAATTGAAGATCAATAAAAAATCTTTATATTAGCTTTTGCCTTTCTTTTTTTTTGGTTGGCTTATCTAGCTTTGCTCCATTTCATTGCTGGTATAGGAAAATCAATCCACAAATATATTAACCCATAAGGCCTTGCTAGTTAGTTCTAGAAAAAGTTATTTAACAAAAAAACAGCAAAATAGTTCAACAAAAAGTTAACTTATTTCCTCACTACCCATAGAAAAACAGTCATTGAAAAACTACTAAATTTCACTTCAAAATAACAATAATAATAGAGCATTTGAAGGCTTGGTCTAAACTTTCAAGTTATGTTCAACTGGATATGGGTGAAATTTTCATCTCTATTGTAGAGCTGTAAATAGGCTCGGAAAGTTCATGATTGATTCAAAATCGATTCGGTTTAAGCTCACGTTTAAAAAATGGTACGTAAAGTACGCGAGCCGATATTAAGTAGCTTGTGTAGCATAAATTTGTACTTTATATATGTGTAAAAATATTTATTATTTATTATTAATTTAAACATATATATTATTTATAATTAGTTATAATTTTATACTAAAAGTAAAATTAAAAATAATGAAACGTATTAGTAATTTAGCGGTTAAAAAAAAATTAAAAGTTTAATTTTCTTAGGCTTTGGATTTATAACTAGCTGGGCCAACATAAACTCAAGCTTTTTGTAAATGAGTTAAGCCAATCTTGAGCGATAATCTTTCAAATTTTAGGAGCTTGAGCTAGATTTAATCACCCCTAAAATCATGTAAGCCAAGTTTGAAAATTCTAATACTCAGCTCAATTTGGCTCATTTACACCTCTACTTTTAGTACAAAGTATATTGTAATCCTTGAACAATAATAATAATAATAATACAAATAATAATAATAATAAGTTATGTATATGCATATTCCCAATATTAAGGTGTTTATATATTTAATTATAACACCTTTTATATCCATCTTCTACTGTACACTCCACTCTCACCTTGTTGGATGTTGCTGCCAAAGTGCGCCATAGCTATACAACACTATATACCTTGTTCTTTGTCTAGTCCTTGCAGCATAATTCATCTCCATTGGCCAGTCTTCCTGGGGATAGCTTCAAAGTTTTGTTCGATTATTAAAAAAAAAAATTGTTTTTTTTTTTTCATTTTAAAAACACAAAATTGTGATAACTTTAATCAATACATTTTTGTTTTCAAAAGTAATTAATCTCTAAGCAGGGATTTGGATCTTTCCAAAATGGCTTTATTGTGATGATCACCTCTCAGTCTATCCAAAAGGCACCTAGACTTCTTGTATGCCATATTATAAAAATTTTCATTATATATGATTCCTCTAAAGTTAGGCCTTTAATATGCTCTTTTGTATCAAAGCAGTCGTTGTTGTTGGGCAGCACATAAGATTAAAATATTTGTGCACGTAGCTTTTATTAGGGTTTGCCTTTTCAACTTAATTAGCTTGACCACCTTCAAATCTCTCCCGGGATTTGGTCTATTGTTTTTGTTGTATTCAGGGTAGAATGTGACCTGGGAACCAACAAGTCCCATTGGTTTCTTGTTATTTTCCATTTGGATTTCTTTCCTTCTTTTAATAAAAAAAAAAATCAATAGCACTCACTGCAGAGACCAATTATTTACCAACTGATCAATATAGCAAAATGACATGTCATATTGCCAATAGTTTAATTGGTTGCAAAATTTATATATACAATGTATGAATGAACCCATAAAAAGATAGAGCTCCACATATTATTTTGCTATGCGATTGATAATCAATTTGGTGCTTGGAACATTATTAAATGGAAATAGTGACGAAATTTTGATGTTCACGATATTTTCCTTTTGTTTATAAGAGATCATGGAAATTCCACTCTTAATCTTGATTAAGTTTAATAAAATAAAGTTAATTCTTTAACGATTCAAACAAATCAAAGTATAACCCAACTAATCATCTATTAGAGCATGTCTATATTTATGACCCATGTGGGGTCTTTGAAGTGAAATCCATGATGAGAAAACCCATTTTGCTCATTTTCTCTTATTGGTTTCGTCCATCAAAATTCAAAACCCATATTTTTGCCCCCTACCACCATCACTACCTGTTATTCTTCTTCTTCTTCTCTATCTTATCCAAATGTTGTCATTTCCGGGTCACTGTTGTTTTGACCCATATATAAAGGGGTCCGATAATCACATGCATTAGAACATCGACACGTGGGGGTTGTTAAGGCTATGAATGATTTGAGCCCACCGTTATTTACCAACCCATCTCCTATATATGCCTCTTTCCTAGAGGCAAAGCTGTACACCCTTTAATTGACATCTATAGAAGGCACACCCAGGCTTAAAACTCCAAAAGACCTTTCAGATTATTCACCCATAAAAAGGACCTTTGAGATTTTCAGTGATTTCTCCTATTTAGGGTTATGTTTCTTGCCTGTACAAAACTATAGGCATATAATATATTTTCTATATACCAATGTTTTTTAACTATTCATTTCTACAAAGTTTATATCGAATGGTGGATAATAAGAAGTTTAAAATCTCATATCCATAGCTGATTAGTTATATATAAGAGATTAGATTTTTCATTTATTCACTGTTAAATATACCAAAACCACTTCGACGGTGAGATGATTCGTCAAAATCGTTTGTGATAAATATTAATATATTATACATTTGTCATATAATATAATCAGTGATGCTCAAATCAGGATTACGTGATTTTTTTTTAAATCAAAATTTTAATTTTAATTTTTTATATTTAAATTGGTTTTTATTATTTTTTCAGCATAAGTGATAGAATCAAATACTAGAATTTAAAATTTAATTAAAAAAATTCAAAAATTCTCATTTGAAACTAATGTAATGTAATATATATATATATATATATATAATTAAAAAAAAATACAATTGGTGGAAGCAAGTTGCAAATAGGACACATCATTCAAATGGTAAGGGATTAATTAATTGAAACAATTTCCCATTTGCATGGCCCCTAAATTGATAATGTATCGATGGAGTGAATTTCTGAAAGCTAGAACCATGTGCCCAGCAAGGCAGCAATATGTAATGGACCATCATGCTTATTTCTTTTATGTGAACCCAAAGATAAAAAGAAGAAACTTAAAAAGGAAAAGAGGAAAAAAAAAAAACAAAAACAGATGGTTTATATACATATATGTATGAGGTAATTCCCAAGGTTAAAGGAGAATATATATATTTTCAGCAAAAAAAGGAGAATATATATATATATATAAAATAAATATTTTTTTCTCTATATATTCATAGCTTTGTCCTAATTAGGATGGATTTGATACTTGACTATCGAAACAATAACGAATGAAAAAAGAAAAGACTATATTATAAGGTGTGGAGTTTGAGATTTTAGAATTTTTTTGTATTAGAATAGTCTATAATTAATTCAATTGAAGATAAATTTGGGAACGTGTTAGATACTAAATCAAGAAACTAATTATTGCAAACTCCCCTTTTTTGGAAAACACTCGATCTATTTCTTAAAAGTTAATTGAAAAGCAAAAACGTTTGTGAAAAGCATTGATTTTTTATTTATTTTTCAATACTTCTTTAATTTGCTGTGGAAAAGTATGTATCTTAGAAGACAAAATTAACCTTGGCAAGTTTAGTCATATGTACTAATTAAAAAATTATTAACCAATTCAATTTTTGTTTTTGAAATAAAAAGATAGTCCTTTAGTACATGATCGCCTAACAAATATAAATGTCAGAGTCCAAATTGAATTTATTTCCATTTATCTTTTTGATAGCTTCTTTTATTATTAATATTGTTATTCTTATTTTTTTGGTAAAATATTGTTATTATTATTAGAATAGACTTATAATATTCGCAGGTTGTATATGCATTACGTATATACAGATAAATTGTTTCTTCATTTTCAGTTTGTTTCCTTTGATATGGAAATAGCACAAGTAATTAATAAAGTTGACCGAGTTGTAACTAGAACAATAAAATACTTATCTTTCATGAACCCTAACCTTAATCCTTCACTATAATTTGTCTGCCAATCTATTCAAGAGTTTTTAGTATTCTCAAGTCTGAATTAAATGTCTCAAAAGAAGGAATATCCTATTCATATAATTTTTTTTAATAATTTTATAACTAGAAATTTATGATGAATTTAGAAAAAAATAATGCTGGAGATAGTCTATTNTAATGCTGGCTATTACCATATTTATCAACTATACAAGTATTTTTATTTGATTGATTTATATTTTAATTACACTTATTTATTCACTTATCCAAATCAAAATTATAGTTTTATGTTAACCAATAAAATAACGACACATGTATAATTGATAGATGTATTGGTAGAATATGTATTTTCTGTAGCACTACTCTTTAGAAAATAGAAGAGATATTGACATATTTTTATTAGATAAGTGTAAGCTAGTGGTAAAATAATTGGATGTGAAAGTCTAGGACTCAAAGACATAGTCTCCATTCATAAGTGTTGGCTAAGGATTTCAACAAGTTTTAAAGATTTCACAAATCCTACAAGTAGAGATCATGCAATATTATTGCCTGTAACAGGTGATACCCACAACTAGAAAGTAATTAACTTATACCTTATATTTGGAATTTGGAATTCAAAAAGGAAAAGAAAAACAGAGAGAAATAAAAAAATTCTCACATCTAAAATCTGGAAAATAGATATAATTTCTCCACATTTTGGTAGATTATTGTTTTTTCTTATAATTTTCTATTTAACTAAATGATAAAAATAACTATAATTGTTAATACTTTTTAATTTCTTCTTAGGAGATTGTAAGCTTCAAAAATAGTCAAAATATGGGGAGCACTTTACATATTGCCTATTAGAAAATTTTCTAACAGATTCACCTAAAAAGAGCAAATGAATCTGGTCTATATAAATGCCATTATAAGCTAATAATGGAGTAAATATAGGCATAACATTTATAGCTTTTCTTCAACATTTGATTTATAATAAAAAATTGTCAGATAATGTTTGAAAACCTCAAAACTTTCAGTTAATCTGAATCAAAGACATATAAATGGATAACATGTGCCTCTAAAGGCTGGTTCCGTGAATTTCAAGTTAAAGATTATTGCTTTAGATGATATCCTAAGCCGCAATACCATATGGCGCAAAGCTTATTGCATGATATTTATAATACTACCAAAAAAAACATCCTTTTTATTTACCAATGGCCCATCTTTTCGTTTTTATGAGAAATAAAATAAGATTGGATGGTTAGTTTTATCAGTCTAACTAAGTTTTTTCTTTAATTTTTTTTAATTAAGTCCAAAAATAGCGATTTTAAAAAACTTTTTAAAACAAAAAGCATTTAGCTCTTTGAATTTGAGACAAATAAAAAATCCTTTGAGGATGGCTATAAGGTTGCATTTGAATTGGTAGTAATCAATAAGAACATAATAAAATAATTAAAAAAGAAAAGAAAAAAAGATCAGAGATGATGGGCATAGTTTTTATTTCATAGGTTAGAGAGGATAACAAATGGAATGTGAAATCTTCCAAAAAAGAAAAAACGCAAATTTAATCTTTTTAAAACTAGGTTGCTTGGAAAATAATGCTTAGTAGGAAAGATTGACAAGAAAAAAATCAATAATACCGGAAGAAGGAATATAAGTTAAACTAATATTTCCAGCCCAAAAAATTTTTTTAAAACAAAAACTAAAATTATAATATAAAAGCTAATCGAGACAATGAGTTTATGAAATGAACAACCATGTGTCAAGTATTTTGAAAAAAATTGTGAGTAAAAGTGTTAATGGACCAGTTGTAGCCAGCTGAAGGAGCTTTGGGCCAATCTATATTTCTTTGCAACCTGGGCTAGAGCCCAGTTGTGGACCCAAAAAACAAAGAAACTGTTTGATGGACCAATATCTTATTTTCTTCAAGATTCTTCAAGTGAACCATAACGAAATAATTCCATGTCCACATGAGGACTATATTTGTTTTTCTTTTAGTGTCAAAATTTTGGCACAGCCAACCACAAATATCCAGAGATTTAACAAAATTTCAAAGCTTTCGGAGATATACATACATATATACATATATATGTATATATTATGATTAGCCAAAGCACAAAATGCAGAGGAAGGAATGCAGTTGCACCTTTCAACACCTTAGGATTGATTTTCTATCAGAGAGTCATCTACTATTAAAGATCTCAACTCTTGTTGAAATGCAGAAATCTTGCCTGTTTCAACAGCCATTACTAACCCCATTGGCTGGTAGTTTCTTAGCTGCAAAAGTAATATTTAAAAAAAAAATAAAAAAATAAAAAAATAAATTGTGAAGCAGCACTATAGCAAATACTGTTTCATCAGGATAATCTTATGAAGTAAATCCTATGCATAAAAAATAAAACTTTGAAACCAATACTCCTAAGATTTTCAAGCAACAAATACATATATTGGAGGACAGGTGACTTGCCGACATTTATAAGCATTCATACCCACTGAATCCCAAAAGGTGCCCAGCAAAATTCTTATACAGACTTGATAATTTGTTATTAAAAAATAATACTAAAAAAATAAAACATAGAAAAAACAAAAGAGTGAGAGGGAGAGGAGAGCTTTAAGGGTTGATATTTTTATTATTTTTTGGTAAGTTTGAATATTCATGTATGCAAGTAGGAGAATTTTCCCTTTTGTTTTAACCATCTGTTTATTTTTTACATCAGTTCTTTTCTTAAACATCACCACTGACACAGGAAACAGCAGAAAATATCAAAAGAGTACTCAAATTTTTCCTCCCATCTCTATGGGTAGAGCAACATAGAAGAAATAGAATAGTATAATGACTTTTTTATTCAATTAGCCAGAATCCAATATAAATCAAGCAACTGAGAGAAGTACTACTTGCCTCATGATTAACCTTCAGAGTTTGCGAAGGAAAATCGAAGGACCACGAGCTTAACTGAAATGCATTAAGCAATTAGTAAATAAGATGACCCAAAAATAGACAATTAATAAATAAATAAATAAGATGTCACATATATTATCAAGACCTTGTGAAAAATTTCATCTTCTGGCTTTGTATATATTATTGCCTCATCATTGTCACTTCTACGCTGCTTTTTCTCATTTAAGTTTTTGCACTGTAATTTTTGCACCCAAAAGCAGATGATAAATAATAATAACAACAATGGATCTAAAGATTGCTGAAGGTTTGAAGCCAAGTCTGCATCATAAATTCTAACGAAAATACGAAATTCGTGAAGGATACTGAGATAGTACCTTGTAAATTTTACTGACAACTATATAAAGCTTAAAGCGGAAGGAATTCCGAAGCTCCTCTGTTGGCTTCAAAACAAAACAAGAAATAATTAGCACAGGAGGTTGTTTCCAGCAAGTAAAGAAAAAAAACATATACTTATAAGCTCACCCATCTCATCTTATTTTCATCTAACCTCATCTTCTGTAGCCCAGGAGACTTCTTTAAACAGACCATCATAAATAGGTGGCAGGAGCTGGGGAGGAAGATTCATCACACGCTGATAGACCAAGAGACCTACACCATGTACTTTCTCTCCCAAAAATGATCTCAACTTAACTATTACATCCTTCTCTTGACATACTGTAAGGAGAAATTCCTTGAGCTCCTGGATGCATTTATGATCCTTGTACAAACACAAATCCAAAACCTTTATCAGTCCAAAGAATCCAATACCCATCCAACAATTATCACTTAACAAACATGGTACTAATGAGCTAGCACATGCCGTAAAACCCGGAATTATACAACTTCAAAAGATAATCAAGGAGGGATAAAAGAGGCATGACTATTGACCATTCATGAACTGCTTTACTTGGGGGAGGGGAGATTGGGATTAGTTAGTAAACAAACAAAGTCAAATAAAAGGGAAACAAAGGGAGAATCAGGGAATAACAATCTTTATTGAGTTAATTTTTGAGTTGGGTTTCACTAGTCGTTTTTTGTTTTACTGGTGGCAGTATATTTTCCCCACCTCATGTGACACAATGTTGTTCAAAGTGAAATCAGGCTAACCTTTTAACCAACAGATATACACTGAAAGACATTGCAGCATGATTTCTCAGAATTTGAAGGCAAAGTTACTTACTTTATACCTGCCCAAGTTAAGGGCAGAAACAACAGAGAAAATCCCATTATCTTCATCATCCTCTAGTTTAACAACAGAACCTACTGTCGTCTGCCCCAATATCAAATCCACAAAGCCACTCAAATCCCATGCTTCATTGTCAAGGTAGGTCTGAAGCAAGGTCTTTATTCCATGAAAATCCTCGGGTTTTGGATCAAAGAACAAAAATTCAGCTCGTACTTCACTCTTTCAATGGAAAAAAAAAAAAAATTAAAACCTTATCAATAATTTTCTCAAAGCAAAACAAAATCATAACAACCCAATACAGACAAAGAATAAAAAAATGCAAATTTTGCTTACATCGGACTGTTCATCATCAGATGATTCAGACTGTTGGAATTGGATTTCCTTAGTGTTGCCGTGGAAATTGGAGCGACGCTTTTGGAGGTTGACCACGGAGGTATTGGTGAGTGAAGCAATTAGACGAGCAAATGAGGAAAACGTGAGTGGCTGATACGTTTGGCGGCGCCTTATAGACCTCCTTGCCATGTTCGTAGTAGTTTCTCAGCTGGACCGCCGGAGAAGGAGGCGGTGAGAAAACCCTAGATTTCTAATCTAATCAATTAAAACGGCACGTTTTGGTTCTGTTTTGTAATTTTAAAACCTTAAGCCATTATACGCTCCGTTTCAATTTTAAACTAGTGAAAATAAGTTAAATAACTATAAAAAAAAATACATACGTATATATATATATATATAATTTAAAATAAAAATTATCATTAAAAATATATTTTTAGTAACAAATATAAAAATATTGTTAATAATTTAGTTTTAATAACAATATTTTTAATTTGTTTCTAAAATTATATTTGAATGACAATTTTAATTTTAATAAAATAAAAATATTTATTATAGAATTATTCTATATATATATATATANTTAAAGTGCAACCCAATATAAATATTTTCATAAACTCAAAATTTTGATAAATTTAAATTGTTTGGTATACTTTTTTACTTAGTCCAAAAAAAAAAATTATTGGATTTAAAAATAAAATAAAATAAAATAACTTATATTTTTGATTTCATATTAAAGTGCAACCCAATACAAATATTTTCATAAACTCAAAATTTCGATAAATATAAATTGTTTGGTATACTTTTTTGCTTAGTCCAAATTCTAATTCTAAAGGATAGTAGCTTTGTTGATACTAGGTTACCATGTAATTAATAATATATTCTCATATGTTCAATTTATTTGTCAAATATATATATATATATATATATATATCTTCCTTAGTTTAAATATATTTATTATTAGGCCTGATAAAATATTTTACGATACTATAACACGATACAGTATTGAATTTGAGTCTGTGATGTTGGATTATATTGATATCAATGTCACATGACATAAATATATGTTGAAATACATTAGTAATGGTATGTCATAATAAAAAAATTATTAATTTAATTATTTTTTTATAACAAATTTTATATTATTTTTTTAGAAAAGTATGAAATTCATATTTCATTGTATTGGAAATTGAAAATTATATATCTATTTATATATTGATATTTTGTTTTAGATTCTATTTTATTATTATTTATGTTCAATGTACAATTTTGGTTTAGTTTGTAATGTTTGGAATATATATAAATTGACAATTGTAATGTATATTTTTTTTCTTTAACTATGATAAATATTTAATATAGCTATGTTGATTTTTTTTAGATGTTTAGCTTAGTATAAAAATCATGTATTAATTTAAGTAAAAAAATAAAACAAATATATTTAAGCTTGTGTTAAAGACAAGACGACACCGTAGATGGTTAAACACAAAAATTTAACAAGTTAAATTCGGGTTAAAGAACTTTGATACGAACAATGTCTAACACAATATATTATCATGCCTAGATATCATGTATTATTTATATTAAAAGTAAATCACTTTTCCATTGCTTTAAAATAATTTTTTTTAATATTTTGTAATTTTGATCAGCTGTGTTACTTTTTTTTTTTTTTTTGAAAGAAAATGCATTAAAGAGCACAAAAAAGCTTCCAAAGGAGGATGATTACATAGCAGCACCTCCCTCTTTGTCATCATTGAGCACAAAGAGGATTGAGGGAGGAATTAAAACAAAAAAAAATATCAAAATAAAGACAATATTCTTTGGCTAGGGAATATTTTGCAACACAGTCAGCACTCAAGTTTGCTAATCTAGCATTCCACACAAAAAGCCAATTAAAAGAACAACTAATTTCCTTTACTTGAAGGATGCTGATTCTGGTTTCCCACTTGCAAGGCTCGGCTGCATCATTAATTTCATTCACCAAAAGCTTAAAATCTGAGGACCTAACTACATTATGCCACCCCTCACTTCTAACTATCTCTGTAGCCCACAACAAAGCTTGCAACTCTGCCTCCAAAACCGACATGCATTTGCATAGCTTGGAGGAAATCAGCACAGCATCCCCTCTATCATTTCGGATCACCAGTCCCAAAGCAGCATCACCCCCTTTATAAGCCGCATCAATATTGGCTTTTAACCAACCTAGCGGAAGGGGAGTCCATCTTTCCTCAGAAATAGGATCTAAATCCTCAACATGCTCACTTCTTTCCATAAAATCTTCAGCTATATGATTAAAGACTGAAACCATTGCTCTCATCTCCATTGGAGCACTATGAACATGTTTGTTTCTAAACATCCAGCAGCAATACCATAGTGAACACATAAAAACCATAAATTCAGCACCTTTTAAACCTTGAGTTCTCTCATCCGGTGAACGCAGCTCATAATCATCTCAGATATATTAGAGACTTTCCATTTGTCAAGAGTGAATCCCCATTTACTTTCAAAAGCCAAAGAGCGAGCACCATGGCATTCTTTGAATATATGGAACAATGACTCCTCTTCCGCTCCACAGATACCACATGTCATGTATTCTCCTCCAATCCTTTTTGCCACCACTTCTTTAGTCGGAATAGTACCAGCCATAACCTTCCAGAGGAACAGCTTCAATCTCTCATGTATTTTTAATTTCCATATATTTTCCCAGATACCCGGATCATTTGCATCAGGGTTAACAACATTAATATCGAAGTAGTTTTTAACTGAGAATCTCTCTTCCTTATTTCCCTTTCACATGAGTTTATCCTCACAACAAACGGTAGGCCATGAGATGTTTAGAATACAAGAAGCTTCGTCCGGGGGGAAGCACTACTTTACCACGTTCTCTTTCCATCCGTTTGAGTCTCTAAGGTCAACCTTCACCTTTATATTCACCACATTTGCTTCTAGACTTGGTTTGGGGATTGTATCTTTCATTCCTTGAATCCAAGGGTCATCCCAGATCTGAATCGTATTTCCATTCCCAACTTGGAAGCAAGCACCTTCCAAGATCCATCCTCGAGCACTTACTATACTTCTCTATACCACTGAAGACCCCTGTTTCATTTTATACTGGAAAAAAATATTGGTCTTTGAGGTATTTTGCACACATTATTTTGATCCATAGAGCATCCTTTCCACTTGCAATATTCAAAGCCAATTTTGAGAGGAGAGCTAAATTGTTGTCTACAAACCTTCGGAAACCCAAGCCTTCTTGCATTTTTGGTCTACAAATGTCGTTCCAATTTCTTAGCGCCATATAACCTCTTCCTTTGGCTTTTGATAACCACCAGAATTTTCTAATAGCTCTATCAAGATCCTTACAAATCCTCCCCGGAACTCTAAAAGTAGACATAATATACATGGGGATGGCTTGTATCACAGCCTTGATGAGCACCACTTTTCCTACTTTAGACAGAAGCTGTCTACTCCATCTCTCGAGCCGTTTTTGGGCTCTATCTTTAAGATAGGCAAAGTATTTGGTACGGTTTCTTCCAATAATCAGTGAGTTCCCAAGATATATAGAATTTTCTTCCATTCTTTTAAAACCCGAGATCTGGAGAATTTCCTTAGCCACTTTATTTGTAGTTCTTTTTGAGAAAAGGACACTTGACTTCTCCAAATTAGCCTCTTGACTCGACCAATTGCAATATGTATTGAAACATCTCTTGAAAGCCTCCGCTTCTTTTTTGTTTGCCCGACTCATAACAAGGAGATAATCAGTATAGAGTAAATGAGAAACAGCCGGGGCATTTTTTGCAACTTTGATGCCATGTATATTCCCCTTTCTTTCCTCTCTATTCATCAACCGAGTGAAAACCTCTGCACACATAATGAACATAAATGGAGATAGAGGGTCCCCTTGTCTCAAACCTCTACTCGGCTTAATAGTCTTTGTCACACTACCATTAAGCAAGATAGAAAAATTAACCGTATTGATGCAACTATGAATTAGCTTCACAAATTGCTCACTAAAACCCCATGCTTTTAGAACCCGGATAAGAAAATTTCATTTGATTTTATCATAAGCATTTTTCATGTCCACTTTAAGGACCATTAGGCCTTTCATGCCTTTATGCTTTTTTAAAAGGTGCATCACCTCATGAGCCACCACTGAGTTCTCCGCAATCCATCTTCCCCTAACAAACGACCTTTGATTTGGAGAAATGAGTTTCTCCACCACTCCACTCAGTCGAGTGGCAATGATCTTTGCCACCACTTTGTAGGCGAAACAACATAGACTTATCGGTCTAAATTGGTTGAAGTTGTTTGCTTTTTCTGTCTTTGGGATGAGAACAATAAAAGTCCTATTGACCGACTTAGGAATTTTTCCAAGCCTAAAACATTCCTTGACAAAATTTATAAGCCGGTCCTTCACAATGCTCTAATAATTACGAAAAAAAATTACCGAAAAGCCATAAGGTCCCGAGCTTTTTAGAGGATGTAAACTCCACACACTATGTTTTATTTCCTCCTTTGTTGGAATTTTTGTAAGAAGATCATTTTCCAATTCAGATATGTCTTCATGGAGAAGCTCATCAAGATCTCCTGGAGGCATAGGGTGATTTGAAGAGAAAAGCTCTTCAAATTTAAAACCAAAGTAATCTGCAATATTTCCTTCTTCACTGATCCATTCGTTTCCTTCTCGTATTGAGTCAATTTTATTCCTCTGTCTCCTAATAACAATACTCATATGAAAAAAATTGGAGTTACAATCTCTTTCCTTCAGCCACATCTCTTTAGATTTTTACCTATTGATCATCTCCATTCAGTTCCTCTGAATTTTCAAATCATATTGGATTTGCAGCTGGCAAGCCGAGATAAATTCATTAAGCTGCAATGTCTCAAGTTCATTCTCCAGATCTATTATGTTCCTGTGAGCAAACTCAAAGACTTCTCTATTCCATTTTCTGAGAGCTCTAGAGGTGAGATGACAACTACGTGCAATCTGTGACCATGCATTCCTCCTTTGTTATCTGAATTCCAAGCATCCTGAATGACTTTGTTGCTAGTTCCATCTGTGGTCCAAGCTTGGAGAATCTGAACGGACGTTGATAAGGATTGTTTTTTGGAGCCATGGTGATCAAAATCGAGCAATGATCTGATTGTTCCATCCTCATATATGTGACAGAGGCCTCAGGGTTATGTTCCAGCCAAAGATGGCTAGCAATAGCCCTATCAAACCTTTCTTGTATCTTAGCAAGACCTTCTGATTATTATCCCAAATGAAGCATATCCCTTTGTACCCCATATCAATTCCTCCAACATTATTTAAACAAGTTTTCAGAAACAGTTTCCTCTTCCATATCTCTCTTCCTCCCCTTTTCTCACACTTAGCAGTAAGCTAATTTAAATCACCGAAAATTAACCAAGGCCCAGAGAAGTCATCAATCAAGCTTTTAACTTGATCCCAAAACAATCTTTTGTTAGCCAAATATGGAGTTCCATGACAAGCTAGAAAGTCCCAATATGTAGGAGTATCAGCCACCTCTATCACCCTTTGAATAATTCTCTCTGAATTCCATACACATCTCACATTAACCCCTTCATCCCACATGAGAGTTAAACCTCTTGCAAGACCTACTGGATCAAAAATTAAAAAAATTCCATTTTCCCAACCTTTTGCATATTTTTTCCATCCATTCATTGCCACATTTAGTTTCCATCAAAAAGATCATATTTGGTTTATAAGTTTTTGAAAGACTTTGAAGAAAATTGAAAGTATCCAGTTGTCCCATTCCTCTACAGTTCCAGGATAGAATCCTTAAATCTGTAGGAAGGGCATGCTGCGGCCCCCCACCCCGGCCATTTAAAAATCCAGTTTTCTTCTTGAAGAAGGCTCTGCTTCCTCATTGTTTGGAGTCCCCCGATTTTCCATTGATCTGCTTCTAGTATTTCTATCTTGTCTTCTAGCCTCCCTTTTCCATGACCATGATCTTCCGCGGGAGCTCTTCGAAACCATTTCAATTGGAATCACCTCTGGAATCACCTCTCTCGATGTATCTTCCTTTGTTATGGTAATACAGGATAGAAAGGAGCTTGAGTTTCAATAGCTTCATTTAAGTCTACAGTTTTCTCTCTATGGGTCATTAAGTCTTGCTTAGTTGGGCTTTCTCTTTGCTGCCAAATGATTCTCTTAGGCCTGACATCCAAATTTATGATAACATGCCTTTTTCTACTAGACCTCACAAAAGAAGCTTCAGTACTTTTTATTCTTGAGAAGGTTCTCTGGACTAAACCAATGTAGGATAGTAGCTCATTATCCAGACTACCAAAGTTGATTCTTTCCAGGCTCTTCTTTAAGCCCAATTCCTTTAAAACACTTGCAGCCCATTTAGCTAGTTGGTTGATTTGAAAGTTCGAATCCCTAATTTGTTCCATCACTGCTTTTTGCAGAACCTCCATGTCTCCAATCTCCTGCAGCTTCAAAGACATCTCCAGACTAGCCAACTCTAGGCACATACTCCGAATAATGTTATATTCAACAATAGGTTTCCTTTTCTTGCTTCAGTCTCTTCCAATCGGCCTTTGTTGTCCTTTCCATTGTCTTGCAACAAGAGTGTTAGTCTCTTCGGTTCCTGTGTCTCCTCTTCCTCCTCATGCAAACTCCGTTAAGCTCTCACCGGAGCATTAATGAAACAGAGCGTATCGTTGTTTTCAGCTCTCATCCACGGTCCAAAGAGCTTAGCAGATAAGCCATTTGGATTCGTCACGATCATTGGAGCTTTGCTGTTACACTTGCCTGTGACGTGATCAATCAGTCCACAAGTATAGCAAAAGTCGGATAGCCTCTCCAGCTTAAACTGTATCCACAGGTCGTTACCATCATTCCTTTCCATAAAGAAACCCGCTGACAAAGGGTTTATGACAAGGATCTCAGCTCTAAATCTAAGAAACCGATTTGCAACAACACATTTCCTGTTTATCGAGCTGGGGTGAATGGAACCCACCTTGCCTCCGATGAGTCGGGCAGTTCTTGGGTGAATGTACTGTGGGGGTAGCCCATGAACTTGTAGATAGAATGTTGAGGTGTCAATGGATATTTCATTCAAAGCTTTGTCTTCTGGCCACTGCTTCAAGTTTAGATGTGCTCCGTTCAGACTCCAAGGCCAGTTTCGAAAAATCATATCTTTATCTTCCTTATTTGAGAAACTAAATTTGAAGAAGTTTTCCCCTAATTTCTCAATCTTCGCTCTAGCCTTTAATCTCCAAGTTTTTGTGATTATTTCAGTGAGAGTGAATCGCCAAAATCCCTGAGTAGTCAAAACTTTTCCCAACAACAAATTCTGGGCTACAAATGTTCCCTCCTCATCGCCAGGATGGAGGCTGTGTCCTCAGAGAGACTCCTGTAGCAGATTTATTTTCCCTTTTATCATATCCATAGTGAAACGGGAAGGTAAAATGTTTGAAGCCAGAGAAGAAACCAAAGAAGGAAACCACAAAATAGTTTTGGGAAACAATAAAGAGTGATGACAGATCTTAGCAAACGTTCAAGATCGCCATGGATACTATCAGCTGTGTTACTTAATAATGGTTGTTTATGTCAACATTCAAGAAGTTAACATTTGTTTGTATTTAATTAATTTAATAATTTATAAGTTTCAAATGCTTAATAAAGCATCATCTATATTTTAAGTTAGAAAATAAATTTATACAACTATTATAAATGTCATAAGATACCACCATATTTCAGTCATTATCTATAACTATTTGTAATTATCTTTTTGTTTGTCAATATTACTTGTAGTTATCTGCATTGAATTAATCATATACAAATATTCTATAATATTAAATAATAAAAGAACCATAATAATTTGGATATTTTAATTTAATCAAATATATGGTCTTAACTAAAGTTAACAGTTAATTAGATGAACGTTATAATGGACATATGCTTTTTCCCAACAAAAATTTACCACTAATTAATATTTCATTTTTAAACCGAACACAACTCCTAGTTAAAAAACTTTGACACAAAAACTGCTCAACATAACATGTTGTCATGCTTAAATATCAAATATTATTTATTAATATAATATTATAAGTAAATCACTTTGCAATTGCTTTAAAATAATTTAAAGAAAAAAACATTTTGTAATTTTGATAAGTTGTGTTAGTTAATAATGGCTGTTCATGTCAAGATTCAAAATGTTAACCTTTGTTTGTATTTAATTGATTTAATAATTTATAAGTTTCAAATGCTTAATAAAATAGCATAAATATTTTAAGTTAAAAAATAAATTTATAAAATGATCACAAAAGTCTTAGGATACCACTATATTTCAGACATTATTTATAACTATTTGTAATTATCCTTTTGTTTGCTAATATTACTTGTAGTTATTTGCATTGAAGTAATCATATTTATAATATTCTGTAATATTAAATAATAAGAAAACTATAATAATTTGGATATTTTAATTTAGTCTATTATATGGTTTAACTAAAGTTAATAGTTAAAAGTTAATGAGACGAATATTATAGTGGGCATATATTTTTCCCCAACAAAAGTTACTACTAATTAATATTTCATCCATAATCAAACTTGAGTAATTATGGTATGATTAGGATATTAATTTGGTTTCTTTCAAATGCTAAATCAAATAATTATCATATTTTGAGTGACAAAACCATTTAGAATTTGTTAAAAAATTATCATAAATGTGTTAGCATACCCAGCACATTTCGGTGATAATCTATAACTATTATAATTACTTGTAACTATGATTTTGTTTTTCAATATCACTTGTACTTATCTGGATTAAATTATTCGTATACAAATTGAGTCATTTCATTTTCAATCAATCTATATTTTATAATATTAAGTAATAAGAGAAATAATAATAGTTTGGATATTTTAATTTTTCTACAATATTATCTTAGTTAAACTTAATACCTAACGAAGTGATTGTTAGTGTGGATTTATACTTTTTTGGCGACAAAAAGCTACCATTAATTAATAACTCATCCAAAACTAATTTAGGACTAGAGGCATTATGGATGGTTATTTAAATCCATTATTATTTCTTTAGAATATTAGTTTGTACAAGTTGTTATATATATATATATATATATATATATATAAATATCTATAAACCACCAAAATACCTTTAGAATCTTTTAAACTTGTAACATAACCTATCGATAGTAAATTTATTTCTTAATTATTTAAATATATTGTAATTAAATTAAAAATTAGTGTATCTTTTACAATTTCGAAGTCCATTCAAATCAATCAATTTTTTATCTATATTTTATTATTATACCTAATTCAGCATAAAAAATTATATTTTCAACCCAAACAATGAGGTCCTCAAATCTTAGTCCTTGCCAAAGAATTCAAAGTTACTTATCAACCCACTAGTTGACTGGTGCAATATGAGTGAGATATTGTTGCACTTTGAAATAGAACCATAAATAATTATTTTTTATAAATGGAAGATAAAAAACAAAACAAAAAATGTAGAAGAAATATTTATATAAATGGAAGCCACAAAAGGATTCCAAATCTGACGTCACAAATGAAATTTTGTTGTGTGACAATTATAAAAGACAATGTTATAAATATTAAATATAAACTATTTTAACTATGCATTTTAAATCAAACATAATTAAAATGACTACTATTCATATATTTAAGAAAAATGTTTAAATTTTTAAATTTTTTAAAAAGGTAATAATGCATTCAAGTTACAACTATAATGAAAATTAATGCATCTAATCCACAAGCTATCCATAAATTATTTTTCTATCATTACTTAAAAGTGTCAACATAAAAAGAGTCAGTTTACAAATAAATTTAGGCCATGTTTGTCATGGCTTTTAAGAAGCCAAAAATATTTTTTAAAGCTCAAAAGCTGTTTTTGAAAATGTTTGGATAATTTTTTAAAAGTGCTTATGGCATCCAAAAGCTCTTTTAACCAAAATCAATAAAGAATAGCTTCTCCAGTAAGTATTTTTAAAAAAGTAGAAAATAAGCAAAAGCAAAAACTATACCAAACAAGAACAAAGAGTGGCGTCTTCATGGAGCTCTTTTGATGAAACAAAAACAAAAGCAAAAGTTATGTCAAACATGACCTTAATAATTTCCAATTAATAAAGAGTAGACATGCATATGTTTACGATTTAATAAACAAAACTATACAAATTTAAACTTAATATTCAAGTTCTGCAACATATACTTAACCATCATACATAATAAAAAGAACTTAATACATAAACATATAATAGTCACTTCCATACAAAGAGTCTTGAATTTGCTTATAAATAAATACAATGCTTAATCAAAATTCATTTTCTTATTCATTGAGCACAGAGATTTTTAAGGTTAGATTTTTCATATTTATATTATCATGTTTAAGTATAAATAAAAAAAACTTTATCTTAGTGTGTGTGACTTTTCACATTTTAAATGGAAAAAAACAACAGACGTCATTGAAACATCATATATTGTGCTCTGTTCCATTATTATCATATCGTAATTACTAACTAATTAAAGCATTTGTTGGCTTTGGTAACAAAGAACAAAATTAATAGTAAAATATAATTCTCATTAAAAACAATAAGTTGGAGCATACTTACAAATTGATTCTTTAATGGGTTCATCAAAATTCACATAATAATTCACCAATCATTATTAAATAAATTTTAGTGAAACTTTCTAAATCATTAGTTAATATAATAAAGAATGTAAAATACTTATTTTTAAGCTAAGAAAAACATATAAAAACCAATTTAACATTATAATAGACAGAATTTGCAAAACATCGAACATGCTTTTTTAAAACAACAATTAATCAAAAATATAAATAACTTGGACTTGAAATTTTTATATAAAATGCTATACATACAGGGAAACAACGCCTAAAATTTTGGCTCATTTAGAGTTCGTTTGGCCCATAAAATTAAACAAAGATCGAAATCTATTCACATTGCAAAACTTAAGCAACTTTTGTAAACTTTGAAAAAATCAGTATAATTAATATACATGTATGATTTTAAAGATCTTTATATAAAAGAAACATATAAAAGTCTAGTTTCTGAAAATAAATACTCCACAAATTACCGAATTCGTTTAGAGTTTCAAAAACAAAGAATTTCAATCCAAATATTGTATGAGACACCATTGAAAGGACAACCTTGAAAAAATCGTATTTAAATCTTGAAAAATCTTTTGACATGCCTTAAATTAAAGATTGCTCCTTGAAAAGTTTAGCTTTCATGGTAATTTAGTTTTTTGTTAAAAATAAATTACTTAGAGGGTCCAAAAAAAAGTTGTAACAGATACTAATAAGCATAAACAACAAAAGAATTCGACCATAATAATCAACAATCTCATTAATTATTCGTAAATAACATTAGACACCTTAATCTCACACATCATGTCCAGGTTTATAAAAATGCATATATGAGTCATAAATTCAAACAATAAACATACACCAATGAAAAACACATTCATTTAATCTAATCCTACATGCTCTTTAGGATATAAAAATTACATTAGACCTCTCAAAAATCCTTTGCTTAAATTGGTTCTCCACTTAAAGAACTAAACAAGACAGTAAGGGGAAAAAACATATTAACCTCTTAACTATCACTATATTAATCAAGAAAGAAAAATAATTGAAAGGATTAAAATCATACCTCGAAGAACAAACTTCTAAAGAAATTTGCTTCTTGCTTTCCCCTCCTATTCACATGTCTTTTTCTTTTTTCTTTTTTATACCAAAACAATAGGAATGAATAGGTGGAAACTTTAGGCCACTTAAGGTACATAATTCGAATATGACTAGAATCTAAACTAATTTGAAAATAAATGAAAAAATATTAATTGTTTGAGTTTTGGTATTTATTATTATTGGTGATTATATCAGTGAAACCAAAGCATATATGAAAAGTTTTAGTTGGATATATTTATTTATATTTTAATTTTTTATATAAAATTTTAATAAAAAAAATTGAATATTTTAATAGAAACCATGTAAATTTCATTGCAATTTGTCGTCAATAATAACAAATGTTATTTTTTTAAGTTTTTATATTCCAACGTAAATGTCTTAAAGAAATTAATTAATTTTTTTAAATTTATAACAAATCTAACTGCAAATCAACAAATCTCAATCACTGCAATTAAATAATTAAACATAAAAACTAATTTGCTCATTCTTCACACTCAAAAAGTGAAATAAAATTGTCTTTTTGAATTATTTTAATAATTGAGATCTTACATTAAATATTTAATTTATTAGATATTAATTTTTTTTTTGAGAAGATAAGTCTAAAATAACTTTTTGTTTAGAAGATAACTCTAAAATTACTTGATCACAAATGATTTGGAGAATTGTGGATGTGTGACACTGACGAAGACAACCTCTCACATGCCAATTTAATTTTTTTTCCCTTATAAAAGCTTTCTTCAAATTCGGCTGCCATTTTCCGAACCACCAACTCCCCACCACACACTCTTCCACTTTATGCACCCCAATACCATTCCTATACACCCCCGTTTTTTTCTCATCTCCAACCGTACAAACACCGTGAGCTATTTTTCTTCTATCGCCTGTCCCACGTTGCCCAACCAGAGCGTGGCTCATGTACGATAAGGTCCATCAAATGGTTAAAAGATCATTCCGATGGGACCCACACGAACTCATCTGATGGCAGTTTCGTGATAACGATTTAAAATAGGGGCCAAATTCATTTTGTCAACGCCTTAAATTCATTTGCAAGACCTCGTGCAGATTTTCCCTTCCCTATTTCCTAGTTTCGGTTTTTTATCATTGTCTTTCAACTATCAGTTTTATTTTCTCTCCGTAGAAAGTGAGAGAAAAAAATTTGAAGCTTTAAAAAAAGAAGAAGAAAAAGGCAAAAATATGGAGGAAAAGCATGTAGCTTTCGAATCGAACCCAAGCGAAGAGCAAGAGAACAACACTACCACGATCGCTCATGGAAATAGTAACGGAAACAGTGTCGGTGGTGACCATGGATGGCAGAAGGTGACGTACGCTAAGCGTCAGAGGAAGACCAAACCCTCTGCGACTTCAGATTCCGTGTCGAATCGCAATAAACTCGTTGGAAATGGTGCCGTCGACGGCGGAGATAACGTTTTCAGATCGCTGGAACAGCAATCTGAGGACCGACGCCGGAGAATTCTCGAAGCTCAGAGGGCCGCCAATGACGTCGCCGCCGCTGTTAGTGCTCCGGTCAGATCGAAGCACCGGTCGGACTATGATGAAGACGAGGATAGCGAGACGGAAGCCGTTGTAGAGAATGGGAAGGCTGAGGAGGAGAAGAAGGTGAAACAGAAGAAGCCGAAGAAACCTAAGGTCACGGTGGCTGAGGCGGCGGCGAAGATCGATGCGAACGATTTCTCTGCCTTTCTCGTTGATATATCGGTGAGTTAACTGCATTTTTGTTCTAATCGACTTTGATCTGTTGGTTTTTTTAGAGGAATTCAATTTCATTTTCTCGCTCTTTGGTTTTATTGTAAATATATTAATCATATATTTTTTTTTAATTTGTTACGGATAGACATCGTACGAATCGCAACAAGAAATACAGCTGATGCGGTTCGCTGATTATTTCGGCAGAGCATTCTCGGCGGTGAGCGCTGCTCAATTTCCATGGGTGAAGATGTTTAGAGAGTCACCAGTGGCCAAGATTGCCGATGTGAGTTGGAGACCTTTTTTTTTTTTAATTAAAGAATGAATTTTTTTCAAGTAAAAAACGAAACGATAACTTTGGGTTTACCAAAAAGTCAAGCACGATGTGTTTGACTTAAAAAAAAAATTAAATTAAATTTTACAATGTGTGAATGAGAAATTTTTGCTGTTTTTCTAAATGTCTCTGAGATTAACTTTTATATGATGAAATAAGAATTTGCAATTTCATCATTTGCTTTTCGGTGTTCATTGCTTAGATTCCATTTTTTCATTACGTAATTACTGCCTCCAATTGATATGAATTTTGATTCTTTAAAAGTAAACAACTACTGGTGTACTATTTTTTTTTTGGAGCTGGGAAAGCTCTATCTGGTTCAATCTTGATTTGGTAGTCTTACAGTAGTAGAGAAAAACAATAGAACGTTTGAAGCTTTGAAGTTCCTTGACATTGTTTTGGGTATTGTAATCGTTAGGATAAGCCTTCTTTTGAAATAAAATTTCCTTATAAAAAGTGATTCAATTCAAAATATTCTTTTTCTGATTTTTTGAGGTAGGCATGCTTGGCTTGGAAAAGCATGTTGATGTTGCAAGTGTAAGCAAAAGAGTCTGGATGCATATGTCAAAAGTACATTGTTTTAGAACAGTTCATTAGGGCAGGATTGTGACATTCTGCAATTGTTACTCCTAGATGATTTATTTTTTGATACATCTCTTCTTGTCGTCTATATTTGAATGTGCAGTGCGAATTTGGTGTTTATCTCATTTCCATGTATTACTCAGGGCAGGAATGTGGTATTCTGCTATTGTTACTTATAGATGATTCGTTTTTTTATGCTTCTATTCCCTTCTTGTCTATCTTTGAATGTCCAGTGCGAATTTGGTGTTTATCCCATCTCCATGTATTGCTCATACTGCCTATGAGTCCTTGGTTATGATTATATTCTTTGTTATTTTGGTAACCTAACCATTGTGTATTCTTTCTACAGATCCCTGTTTCCCATATATCTGATACTGTTTATAAGACTGCAGTTGACTGGGTCAACCAGCACTCCCTTGAGGCACTTGTATCTTTTGTATTATGGTCTTTAGAAAGCATTCTCACTGACCTTTCAAGCCAGCAAGCTAGTGCCAAAGGCTCTAAAAAGGGTGCGCAACACGTGTCATCAAAATCTCAGGTATTATCAAATGCTAACACGGTTTTCTTTAAAATGAAACAGATTACACTTTTTCTTCTCTGTCTTCCATTTTAAGGTTATTTGTGAATTATTTTGGTACAAAATACTATTGAGTAAGAAAGAGAAATAAAAATAAAATAAAAAGTTTCATTTATATCAAATGCAAAGTAGGATTTTGAAAATATTCAAGCATGTATAATCTTGAAGTACGAAAGAATTCTGATTTGATGAATTGCTTCTGTGTTTTACTTCACAGAATAATCAATTTTAGTAAATATGTGTTTCTTTTTCTTCAAATCAGGAGTTAGTTTCCTTTTATTCCCTTATTTATATTAAAATCCATTATATCAAAATAGTTTAGTTTACCTCTATGAAGGGTTATTTTCTAGTTCACTACATATCCTTATGGAGTTTTGGTTTTTGTATGGTGTGGATATAGATATAGCATATATGCCAGATTCGTTCTGCATTATATTCTTACTCTCAGCAGCCATGTTTTTGAAATCCTAGTTTTTTTCTAACTAGGCTTGGCTGTTGAACTTGTATGCAGTTTTTATCTTTTTAGTCTTTGTTTAAAACTTTCCTGTGGCCATTTGCAGCTTTATAAATGCTATAACTTTTTTATTCTAATGTGAAATTGACTTTTATTTGAATGCAGGTTGCAATGTTTGTGGTTATAGCAGTGGTATTGCGAAGAAAACCTGACGTCTTAGCTCATATATTGCCGACATTGAGAGAAAATTCGAAGTATCAAGGACAGGATAAGCTTCCAGTTATTGTATGGATGGTAGTTCAGGTAATTGATTAACAAGATATTATCAAAGCTATTAGGGAACCCTTCTTCAGGGCAAAGACCAAGTTATCTTTCATTTCTTCCCCCTGATTATGCTTTTCTAACTCAGTTATGAACTCGTTTTTTCTATAGGCCTCTCAGGGAGATCTGGCTGTAGGATTGTATGCATGGACTCGCAATCTCTTGCCTTTAGTTAGTGGCAAAGGTAGCAATCCACAGTCCAGAGATCTGGTTTTACAGCTAGTTGAGAGGTAATAAAGCATTGCCAGTTATTTACATTCACATTTATTAATGCTTTGAACTCTTCAAACTGTATGAAATGTTTTTTATTTGGTTTCAGGATTTTGTCTGCCCCAAAAGCTCGCACCATTTTGGTAAATGGTGCTGTCAGGAAGGGGGAGCGTTTGGTGCCACCACCTGCATTTGAGACACTAGTGCGAGCCACCTTTCCAGCATCTTCAGCTAGAGTAAAAGTGAGTATTATAAGGGTGCATTTGCATTATAAGTTATAAAAGTACGACATATTTATTACTTTTCTCTCTTATAAAAATATGTTGCTTCATATAGGCTACTGAGAGGTTTGAGGTCGTATACCCCACCCTAAAAGAGGTGGCTCTTGCTGGATCGCATGGAAGCAAAGCAATGAAACAAGTTTCACAGCAGATATTAAGTTTTGCTATTAAAGCAGCTGGAGAAAGTATGCCACCTTGAGTTCACTTTCATTTAGTATCGTAATTTCTTTTCCGTGAATTAAGAAGAATATATGCTCTAAAGTTGGGGTTTGATAATGTTGCTGTTTCTTACAGGCACTCCTGAGTTAGCCAATGAAGCATCTGGAATTTTTATTTGGTGCTTGACCCAAAACACTGATAGTTACAAGCAGTGGGTGAGCTACTATAGTATCTGCGTTTCACATTTATTCAAAATTTTCCCTTCTCATTTTGTCAAAATAGCAACGCCATGTGATATTGTAGTCTGTGTGCTTATTCCACATTTGTTTCTATATCAATGCGAGCAGGATAGGATTTATCAGGACAACCTTGAAGCAAGTGTCGCTGTTCTGAAGAAGCTTACAGAGCAATGGAAAGACCTATCAGGAAAACTGACTCCTCTTGATCCCATTAGGGAAACTTTGAAGAGTTTTAGGCACAAGGTACGTCTCTTTATTCTTTTGGTATTCTGCATACTGTTGCTCCTGAGATATGATAAATTTAAAGTCCCATCAAACTATTGACCTATATCCCATATGTGCAACCTATGACAGAATCATTCATCTTAATAGTCTAATCTGACCATAATTTTTATCTGGTTATCTTGAAGACTTACATCTGATTTAGTGCATTGGTGCATTTTATATTCTTTTGAATGGAACTCTTGCCTCTGTAGAATGAGAGAGCATTAGCTAGTGGGGATGATGCTGCTGTTCAGCAAGGACTCTTCAAAGATGCAGACAAGTATTGCAAGGTGCTATTGGGAAAGGTATCACGCGGCAATGGATGCTTGAAAAGCATGGCCTTTGTTATCGTGGCGTTGGGTGTTGGTGCAGCGGTCTTGTCGCCGAACATGGAGTCTTGGGATTGGGAGAAACTGTCCGTGGCGTTCAGCTCTCCACTGTCATTTTGAGCAGAGTGATTTTAACCATATATTAGCAGAGACACCAGTGAGCGGTGCAAAAAGCTTCAGTTTGTTTTCCTTAACAGTTTCCAACACGGGCAGAGTTAAGCTTATTCTGCCCTCCCTAATAAGGTTTGGCAGAGAGAACGAGAAGTTGTTTTATACTTTTTTCTTTGGAGCCCCAATGGGGGATATGAACTAGAGAAATAGTTAAAAAGCTCAATCCTGCTTGAAGATTTTTATTCCTTTTCGAGCCATTTAGGACCCTTTTTTTTTTTTTTTTAAATATAGTTATTTATGTACTTTTTGATCTCTTTTCTTGATCCTTTATGTTATTCACCGCTCACATCTACATCACGGATAAAACGTAAAAGAGATGGATACACATGTAGTTGGCATTGTTAGTATTTAAATCTGAAAGGAATATTATGTTTATTGCTGTATTTTTATTTTTTTTTTGTTTATTTAATACCATTTTTTTTTGTTTCTGGATCTCGTCTACCATATAGTAGAAGGTTTTGCGTGGTGGTCGACGCCTGTCCACTGTGGCTCTCATATGCGTCAAATTTTGCATATCTAATGGTTACAGTACGCTGTTTTTAAGTTTTTTTTTTTGGTGAAAACACTGTTTTTAAGTTTCCTATTAAGTAGTTGGCGACGGCTTCATTGTCCAGCAGATATATAGATACAAACACACACATAGACATTAATAATGTCGTCATGACTTAATTTTAAAAACTAGATCATTATGATCTTAATTTATTGAACTCTTTTTTTTTCCTCTTTTTATGAAAACTTAATTGATTGAACTCGGTACATGTTTTTGTTCAAAAGTTGATATATATATATATATATATATATTGTATGGATCTCTAAATCAAAAAGATTTTAGTAAAAAAAATAAAACTAAAAATTCTAGAAAAGGATAGAACAGGTAATGAATTCATTGCGTACGGGGGTTTGAGCTGAGACACAGAGATAGTGTATATAAAATTTTATTTTATTTTCTTTTCTTTTGTCCTCCTTTGTGGCCTTGAGATAATTACAAAAAATTATACAACAAAAATGGATTGAACTACACTAAATACGAAAGTAGTAATCGATAGCAGTAGAATCAGTGTGGGAAAGGCAAAATTTACAGTTATTTGTAGGCACTTGGGGGAAGAAATGTATTTTTCTTTTTTCAGCTTTTCATGAATAATCTTCAGGTTCGGCAAATGGAAACTTCAAATATCCATTTTTAATCCGTGAAGGATCTTCTGGCTTAGACCAAGGATACTTCATGGATGGATCACGTGGAAATTTCCTGAAGTTCAGAAATGGTGCCCAAAGCAATACACTGCACAAAGGGACACACAAATAATTGAATGATTACACATTTTCCCCTAAAACTATTCTAGATTGAAGTTTCTCAAAATATATTTTCAATTTCTAATTCAACACTAAAAATTCAAGTAATTGAATTAGGATAATATATTATACTAATCAACTCAATTCTAATAATATAGGAATTTATATAAATAAATAAATAAAAACCCAAGAGTAAAAATGGCACTAACCCAGGAAAGAATAAGAAGACAAACATGAACTGAAAATACATCTCCAACAGATTCCTCCTATACCATCTTATCCTCAGCCAGTTCATGATAATTGGCTACAAGTTGAACAAAAATATGTTTGGTCTAATTTCACAATCAGAGTTCAGAAATTTCTCCAAAGCAAACAAAATAAAAATAAAAAAATAAAAAATAAAAATAAAAAAAGAAGAGAATCACTTACAGGCACAACTAGGAAGTAAAAGAAACCAACAAATCCTAATTGAATCAAAACCCATGTTAAATCTTCCTCATAGTTAACTCCAGTAACACCAAATGCAGGTTGCTCAACCTGATACAACAATTCCCTTCAGATTTCATCATCCAAAAAACACATAATCAGGATTCTAAAATGATAAAAAAAAATAAATAAAAAATCTGCCTTCTTACAGTGGCCAAAACTGCTCCAACATGAATTGCCAAACTTGCTTTCTTTAGGTGATAATAGTCTGTGGGCTTCTGAATGATATTTTCCACTTTCTGCAATAAAATCGGTTTTGGAAATTAACATTTTAAATATCATACACGCAACTTTTTTTAGACTAAAAAAAATTGAATCAAAAAGGGGAAAAAAGAAAAAAGAAAAAAGAAAAAAGAAAAAAGTTTTTACCTTTTTGCTGTTCCTGGTAATATTGGAGTCCCAATTGTGTTTAGAAGTAATAGAAAGAGAAGCTCTATGAAGAGGACGATGTAGAGGAGGCAGAGCTTTGGGGATTTGAAAGCTAATTGAGCAGCTCATTGTAGAGCTTTTGGTGTGTGTGTGTGTGTGTTTCTTATCTTTATGGATTCGATATCATGGCAGAAAATGTAAGGACTTTCCTTGGAGATGAAAAGTTTTAAACGTCTGGTCTGGGTTTTGAGAGGTGGGGTCGATCTCTGTGCTGTGGGTCCAGACCAATACCATTCTCATTTCTCACTGCCATATTCCTGGCCTATGTTAACGCAATCCTCTAGGTGTGAACCAGCGATGGTGATAGCTCAGAGCACAGAAAATGGGTTTAATTTTTATATCTGCAAGTTTGAAATTTAGAGTTGAATTTTGATATGTTTCCATTTTGCTTTGGATGGTCTATGACGTATAAAGAATTTATAGTTTGATGCCTGTAATACTACCTGGAGATATTTTTTTTTTATTACCAGAAAAGATTATACTACCTATTAAACTGTGCTCTCTCTTTTTGCTCTATCCACAAACTGCATGTTCTTATAATTTCATGTATAAATTAGTATTTTGACAAAAGAATAGTTTGAAAACCTTAATTTTATCATTTTAGTTTGAAGCTCATCCATAAAGCGCATGTTGAAAGGCGGAAAAGAGAATCTAAGAGCATTTCCAATGGAATGTGGATTGTTAAAATTAACATGCCATATAAGCAAATATAAACATTGTTTTAAAAAAATACACTCCAATGGTAATGTCTAAAATGAATGTCGAGCTGACGTGGCCTAGACATTGTCTAGAAGAGTGTCTACTTCTGAAGGCTATGTCAGACATTGTCAAGATTCCTAAAATGTAAAATTTACCTTAAAAGTCTAATCTGTTCAAAAACTAAAAATATTTAATAAAATATATTATAAATTAATAATCATAAATAGTTTTTGTGCACGTTACCATTGGAAAACAATTTTTAAATTGAATGTACATTTATGCCACATAAATTTAAACAGTGTCTATTTCTATGCCACATATACAACAATCCACATTCATCATTGAAGATGCTCTAAGAAGGCAATAGCCAAATTCATATCCAACTGCACTGTGAGTTGTTTCAAACTTTCAAAAATAAATAAGGTGGAATCAAATGGATGTCTTGAGAGCATATACACTAAAAGCTTTCTAATGTTGTTCTATATTTTTAGTTTCTTATTGGAGCATTCAATTTTGTNTAGCATATTTAATTTAATCCAAAAAATAAAATTTGATGTTATATATGTGTTGTAAGATCCGCAAATACATGATACACTATTATAAAAAATAGCTATTGACAACGGCCATACTTTTATATAGATGTCGGTTGAAAAAGAGAGCCGTCGTTGATAAAATAAGACGACGGTTAAAAAACATCAACGACGGTTCCTAAAAGAACCGTCGTCTATTGTTAACTTATCGACAACGGTTCCTTTAGAAACCGTCGTCTATACTTACATAATAGACGACGGTTCAAGGTATAGACGACGGTTCAAGGATCCATCGTCAATACTTTGTATATACCTGGGTAAAGACGACGGTTCTAAGCTAAAACCGTCGTCTTTTGGTTTTTTTCTTTTTTTTTTTTGTTTTTTTTTGTTTTTTGGGGTAAAGACGACGGTTTTAAGCTAAAACCGTCGTCTTTACCCCGAAAACAAAAAAAAAAAAAAACGACGGGCCTGACTCTAGACCCGTCGTCTTTATCAAAACGGCGTCGTTTTGTAGCCGTGTTATTTGGGTAAAGACGACGGGCCTAACTTTTGTCCGTCGTTTTTAACTCAGTGTTTTGTTCTTTACACGCTTCTTCCTCTTTTATTTTTCCTCACTTCTTTAGAAACCCTAAAACACCCGTCACTGTTTGCTCATCTTCTCCATTATGGAGGTCGTTTGCTCATCTTCTCCATTGTGGTCGCCGTTCCTCATCTTTTCCACTGTGGTCGCCGTTCCTCATCTTCTCCATTGTAGTCGGAACTTCTCCATTGTGGTCGTCGTTCCTCCTCTTCTCCACTTGGTCGCCGTTCCTCATCTTATCCACTGTTGTCGCCGTTCCTCATCTTCTCCATTGTAGTCGGATTACTTCTTCATTTCACATAATATTTGTGATTTTTAACCCAAAAATTTTAAGGTTAGTGCTTGGTAATCTATTTAAATTGTTTTTAACAAATTGTGAATGCATTATTCCGTGAAAATGTTTGAATCCGTGCATTGAAAAGTAATTTTGTATGATTAGATTGAGTATATAATCAAAAATTGTATATGAGAGTTTTGGTTTAATTAGTAATTTTGTATAAGAGTTTTGTAATTAGAATATATTTAATATTTAATATAATTTTGTATAAATGTATTTAAATGCTGCTGAAAAAAAAAAAAAAAAACATAGACGACGGTTTTATGTAGAAACCGTCGTCAATAATAAACACAAAGACGACGGTTCCTCTTATGAACTGTCGTCTTTGTGTTTATTATTGACGACGGTTTATAATAAAAACCGTTGTCGATATTTAAACATAGATGACGGTTTTTAACCGTCGTCGATGTTTTTTGAGTATTGACGACGCCTTATTAGACGACGGTTTCATGTCCGTCGTCTAAACACGTAAGACGACGGATTTTAACCGTCGTTTTTGACCCTATTTTGTAGTAGTGAGTATAAATGAGTAGTTTGGAAAATAAAATTGAGAGTAGTCCCACTTTGAAAGTGTAAAAATTTGGTAAGCTATCTATTCTTATATAAATTGGAGCTTCATCAATATTTTAGAAGACTCA